>JAJLTL010000027.1:0-104762 GCA_030568135.1 Vanderwaltozyma yarrowii
TGTTGTTTACGCTTTGAAGAGACAAGGTAGAACCTTATATGGTTTCGGTGGTTAAACTGCTTACAAATGAACATACTCACATACATATATCAATAAATAAATAAATAAATTAAATTAATTAATTAATTAAAAATTAATACAAAAAAATCTGTAATATATTATTATTCGAAAACACAATTTTTATTATTATTATTATTATACTATTTACTACTACATACAAAACTTTACTTATTGATCTTGTTTTATTTTAAATGGTGCTGGTGGTTGACCAGTTAATTGTCTTATCGTAGCAATATCTTCTGTTACTTCATCAGTATTTAATGAAAGCAATGGTGGTGCACTCTTAGTGGAATATCGTTGAGAATTTTTAGGTTTCTTCTTATTATTTGCTGCTGCTGCTGCTGCTGCTGCTTCTGTATCCCCGAATAATAATGCATGTAATTCTGAATGATCACTTATATACTGTAAGAAATCTGAATCGGAATATATATCAGTATTATTACTAGTAGCATTACCATTTTTTATATTACTTTTTGTTGTACCACCACCAATGTATCCCGCAGTGGAATATCCACCAGTTTGTGAATCTGATTGTTGTTCATCCATAGATAAGTTAGTTCTTGATAATGATGTCCCAATGACATTTTTATTCGTTACTCTTCTTCTCAATGATCTACGATCACCACCTGTATCCGTAGCACTTTCGTTTGCTGAATCTCTATTGCTATTACTTATGATATTATTTGGTTGTGCGAATTCTGTGTTTGATGAAGATTCCCAACCGTTAGCAGTATGACTTCTTGTATTTTTTTGATACCTAGTTCTATTGTAATCCATTGCGTACGAATGTGCATTGGCTACATCCATTAATAACCTCTCTTCCTGTAAACTTTTAATTTTTTGTTCAATTGATTCATATAATTTTTCTTTACATAATTTAACTAAATTTTCATGTTCATTTTTAGCTTTTTCTATATCTTCCTGGAACTCGATGCTTGATCTGGAGATTCTGTACTCTTCGTACAATCTCAATCTAATCAGTTCCAAATCTCTTTCTTCTTCTAAATCACGTAAGTTTCTTGAAAACAATTTATTTGTACCTTGATGCAACGTAGTTAAATTCGTTTGCAACGAAGTTAATCTATCTTTATAGTGAGTATCTTTGTTTGAAATGAAACTCGAGTATATTTTAGTGACTTTTGATTCTAAATTATGCCTTCTCTTATCTTTACGTGATAATTCAGCAGTCATATATTTCTGAGGCATCATCTTTATTTATTCCACCGGGTATACCACTACTACTATTTTTTTTTATCCTTACACAATACACAAGACACAAAATACAACAACTATAAACCAAACAGTGATTGCAATGTGACGGTTGTCCTTATTATACTACACTTTCCTACCCAATCCCCAACACTAAACAAAACAAAACACAACACACAATCAATCAATACAGTTTAATATACATAGTTCAATCAATATAAAACAAACTTTTCAGTGGTTAAGTGATTAAAGCCCATTCTTTTTGGTAGCACCGCTCTGAAAATATATATATATACCCACACAGCACATATCCTGTGTGCTTCCCCCGAAGCAAGTTTACCCACTCACACTGATGCCAATCTGCAACAGAGAGACACACACACCATACAAGTGCCAATGGTATCGCATTGGCACTTGTATGGTGTGTATTATATTATGTGGTAGTATAGCATCACATTGCACTATCTGTAGACCATATGCATAGTATAGGTTGATATTACTATTATTACTGCAAGGCATGTCACAGGGTACGTCTGGCGTGCACAGTGACAACAATTCATCTTACTAAAACGTTCTGCGCACATTTCTCCGTCTAATGAACGGAGAAAACACATTATGGTGGAATTTGAAATTTGGATTTTGAAATTTGAAATTTGAAATTTGGAATGGTGAAGTTTCTTGATCAATGAATATAATATATATGGATAAATTATTACTTAGTCCATTGTATTTGTGTGTTGCCTGTCGTTTGGTTGTGTGTATTATGGAGATACAGTATACTAGAACTATATTTGACAGTGCACCGTGTATTGCTATTAGTGGTTGAATCATTGGAAAAACAGAATTGAGATATATTAGTTTTATTTAAAACATTTTACTTTCTGCTCTCACTTCCCTCCGTCCCCCCCTTTTGTGATTCTCTCTCTTTTTTTTTTTATACACCTGTTAATTTTTTTTTTCCCCATTTGAATATATATATATATTGAAAGAATATATATATATATATATATATATACACACTTTTGTATTTACTCCTTCTTCTTCTTCCATTGAGTTTTAAAAAAAAAGTTATAGTGCGTTATGTCTGAACAACAAGATCCGGTGCAGTCACCACCACCTGTTGAAGAACAAATTATTGTAGAAACTGAAGAAACTATAGTCGCTTCTCCAACTGCCGTCGTTGAACAAGAACAAGTTGAGCAAGTTGAACAAGTTGAACAAGGTGAAGGCGATGACGAAGCTTCTGTTGATGCAAATATCGTCCCTGCTAATGCTATTCATGGTGGTAGAGAAACTTCCGATAAAATTTTATACGTTGGTAATTTAGATAAGTCTATCACAGAAGATATTTTGAAACAGTATTTTCAAGTAGGTGGACCAATTGCAAATGTAAAAGTTATTGTCGATAAGAATAATAATGCTAATTATGCCTTCGTTGAATATCAACAACATCATGATGCAAATGTCGCATTAAACCAGTTAAATGGTAAACAGATTGAAAATAATCATTTGAAAATTAATTGGGCTTTCCAATCTCAACAAACTTCAACTACTGATGAATCATTCAATTTGTTTATTGGTGATTTGAACGTTGACGTCGATGATGAAACTTTAGGTAACGCTTTTAAAGATTTCCCATCATTTGTACAAGCTCATGTTATGTGGGATATGCAAACTGGTAGATCAAGAGGTTATGGTTTCGTTTCATTTAATAATCAAGAAGATGCACAAGTTTCAATGGATAAAATGCAAGGTGCGGAATTAAATGGTAGACAAATTAGAATTAATTGGGCTTCAAAACGTGAAAATAATAATAACAACAATAACAACAACAGTAATAACAGAAATGGAATGGGTGGCCAACAACGTCGTAACAACAACAATGGAAATGGTCCTCGTGGTAATTTCCGTTCTTTTAATAATAATATGCCTCCACCACCAATGGCAACTATGCAAATGGGTGCTCCAGTGGGTCCTGCTGTCTTACCACCTGTTGATCCACAAGCTGTTGAAGACATGATTAGAAGAGCTCCACCAAGGGTCACTACTGTGTATATCGGTAACATCCCTCATTTTGCTACTGAAGCTGATTTAATTCCATTATTACAAAATTTCGGTTTTATCTTAGATTTTAAACATTATCCAGAAAAGGGTAACTGTTTCATTAAATACGATACACATGAACAAGCTGCCGTTTGTATTGTTATCTTAGCTAACTTTCCATTCCAAGGAAGAAACTTGAAAACTGGTTGGGGTAAAGAAAAAGCTGTATTTATGCCAATGAATCAACATGGTATGATGATGCCAAATGGTCCACAAGATGGTAGTATGCCAATGCCCCTAATGATGGCCGATCAACAACAGCAACAACAACAACCACAACAACCACAACAACCACAACAAGAATAGATACTTCACGAATTATTCTAATAATTTTTAATCATAGTGTCTTATGATTTAATGAACTTTTTATTTTTATCTTTAATCTCTTTTTTGTTTATATCAATTAATTTTTTGGTTACATGTAAAATATATAGATAGTTAAAGAATACTTTTTGAATACTGCTTAGTTATTCATCTACCCTAACAGCAACATGTATCTTCCTTTATGTAAAACAACTCTTCATATCCATCGTAATAGCATGATTAAGACTATTAAAATTTCAAATTATGTCATGTCACGACTCTTTTTTTCACAACAAAGGTCGTACCGCAAACTGTGAATTTTCCTTAAACTTCTCAAGAAGAAGAGCAATATGAATGGGAAGAGCTGATCAAACGTATAAATTAGTAGTTCTTGTTTGCGATTATATTTATCTGAACGTATGACTATAGTGAATCCGCTGTATTTGATTGAAAATTAAACAAAAAGTTCATATATAATGCTGGGAAGAATCTCTGTTAGATCTATTGGTCTGCCTAACAAAATCATCCGTTCAAATATTGCAAGATGTGTTATCACTAGATCTCTGGTATCCAACACACCAACTATCAAATCATACTTAAAACCAGTAAGCATTTACAGGGGATATGCAACAGGTTCCACAGGTTCTACTGGTGGATTTGCTATACCAGATGAAGTAGTAAATTTATCACAAGAAAAATACCATGAAGTTGCAAATACTTTTATGGATAACCTATTTGATAATTTAGAAGATATAAGTCAGGATTTCCCAAAGCAGATTCCTGATGTAGAATTAAGTCAAGGTGTGTTGACTTTGGTGGTACCTGAATTTGGAACTTATGTGATAAATAAGCAACCACCTAATAAGCAAATTTGGTTTGCTTCTCCAGTATCAGGTCCAAATAGGTACGATTATTACAAAGGAGAATGGATATCATTGAGAGATAACACCAAACTAGTAGATATTCTATCTAAAGAATTGCATGCTGCTGTTCCAGATGGAGTTATAAATATTAGACGATGAATATTTTATTTATTACACATAACTATTTAATACATATCTGTAAATAAAAAAAATTAATATCTGATGTAAACACCAATGCAAATAATCAAATATGTTTGAAGAAGTTTTATTTCTATAAAATACAAAAAAAAATGCAATCATTTCAGTTTAAAATATAAATATTTACATGACGGGTTCTTATTTTATTTTTATTAATTCTTCATAAATACCCCATGCTATACCAGCACTTAATGCCTTCCTTGATAATCTCATACTTAATCCACTAAACAATTTAAGAAGACTCTCGTTTTTAACAATGCTAGTTAAGGTTCCTACAAATGTAGTAAATTTCATTGGCTCTAATTGCATTCTAGTCTTAATTGTATCAAATGGTGCAGTTACAGAAGTAGCTAAACTAGCAGACAATACAGCACTGGTTGTATTTACTACTGTTGAAGTAGAAGTCGTATAATTACCATTTTTGTCGACAGTGATCAATGTAGTAGGTAACAATTTGGGTATAATTTCTTTTGCTTTTTCATATAATAATACATAAATACCAGAATAAGGAGCATCTCTAACTAATGTTGGACCAAACCCTCTGAAAAATCCTTTAATATTCTCTGTTTTGTATATATGTTTAGCAGCTTGGGCAATGCTCTTATAATTGTATAATGTCGATTCATATCGAACTTTAATCACAGTGATTGGCATAGTGATATATCCTACAGAACCTCTTGCTAATGCGCCGGTACAAAGGTTCTCATATGTGGTTAACTGCGGTAAAAGACTACTCTTTGATGCATCTTTGTTATGTTTTTGACTAGCTACAGCAGATCTCATGAAATTCAATGACGATAAGTATAAAGCACTTCCAACAGAAGTTCGTATAGCTGAAGGTAACGTACCTCTCCATAATTGTGCAGGATGGTCCAAACTCTTCAGTATTGACCAGATTGTATTTCCCCTATGCTGTTGAACTCTAGTCTTTAACAAATCTAGTGGTTGCAATGCCACAGCAGACGTTAACCCACCCAAGAATCCCCCAATTAAATGAGTCTTGGTTTTAGTTTGCGGTTGGGACATCGAAGTGTATACAATTGCAGATGTATAGATAGATGGATCGACAGATATATATATATAAATATCTTGGAATGCTATTTGAGAGTAACTACCACTGTACAGTTGCAATTGAAGTGATACTAAGCAATGATGGCCGTTCTTTTAGTTTCCATTTAATATATTTATTTTTAACTTTTATTTCAATCATCATCACTTCCAATTGTGCTTGTAGCGTGATGGTAGAAAAAGGTTTACATAGGTTCAAAAACAGTGATTTCAATACTTTAAGACAAGACAAGATGAGATGAGATAGGAGGTAGGGAGTAATGAATATGGTATTATGATGATGCAGGGTATATACTGTTTATATATCTGTGTTTGTTATTTATTGTTTGTTAAGTAATCTACGATTTCTTTGATGTCCAATTGGAATATATTTGGTGGATCAGCGATGGAATCGGTGGGATAACAAATAGTTGTTATTTCATTTTGATTCCAATGAGAATTGAATATGAGGTTGTCCCCATTTATTCTTGTATTGAAGGCTAATGTGTCTTCAACGGATGCTAGTGTTTCTCCAAAATCTAAATTCGTTAAATTGTCATAATGTAAACCTGTACCAATATATTTTATATAACATTCTTTCAATGACCACAATTGAGCAAATAACCTTTGAGACTCGATTAAATTGGTGTGTTTTATCGAAGGGAACAACGACAATTCTGTCTTTGTAAAGATTTCATTACATTCTAGTAATTCAGCATGGTAATCGTTAACCGATGCGATATCAATGCCTACAGCGAACAACGATTTGGAATGCTGTGTTTGACTAGCAAAGATACCGATGATATCGTCACCATTGGACATATTAAATGTCAACCCATCTATAAATGGCTTACCATATTCATTATACCTAAATTTTAAATTGTCATTGGTTTTGGTTCCACCAATATTCAATAAAACAGTACAAGTGAAAACCTGTAACAGTTTATTGCATAAATATTTGTATCTATCCGCACTTGATTTCTTATTAAGAATAGCTAATTGCCATTGCAAAGGCAATAACCGTATAGTTTCTTCAAACACAAATGAATCATTCAAAAATTGAGTCGATTTATCATCGATATTCACAATCAAAACACCGTTCCAGTTCGTACCATGGCAACTTCGCACATCTAATAACAGCTCACTGACACCACAACTACCAATAACCACCATTGGCACTCTTATCCTTCCATTTAATCAATACTTGAGGTTACTTAATGCTATCTTCTTATACCATTTCACCATTTCACCATTTTACCATCATTATCCCCCACACGTGATACTTCAATGTCGCTATTTAAAGTTTTTTTGCCCAAAGAACATTAGTCACCGCAACGGTAAAACCTTTTGTGAAGATATTGAACAAACCATCACTGGATAGGAGGATGGGATACTGGTTGATGCATGTATTTATTTATTGGTTGATTCTTTATTAATTGCATTAGTTATTTTATGTTGTGGGGTATTCACTTTGTGATTGGTGTTTATTTTGAAACGTTGTATAGGAATTTATCTATCCCAACTATATATATATAGCATAGCAACTATTCCGAGATGTCAACTTTTGGTCAAATATTCCGTGTCACTACTTATGGTGAATCTCATTGTAAATCAGTGGGTTGTATTGTTGATGGTGTCCCACCTGGTATGACTTTGAGTGAAGAAGATATCCAGCCTCAATTGACAAGAAGAAGACCTGGTCAATCGAAATTATCTACTCCAAGAAATGAAAAAGATAAAGTGGAAATTCAATCTGGTACTGAATTTGGTAAAACTTTAGGTACTCCAATTGCAATGATTGTTAAGAATGAGGATCAAAGACCTCATGATTACTCAGACATGGATAACTATCCAAGACCTTCTCATGCAGATTTCACTTATTTAGAAAAATATAATTTAAAAGCTTCTTCTGGTGGTGGTAGAGCTTCAGCAAGAGAAACTATTGGTCGTGTTGCTGCTGGTGCCATTGCAGAAAAATTCTTGAAACAAGTTTCAAATGTAGAAATCGTAGCTTTTGTAACACAAATTGGTGAAATTAAAATGAATAGAAGTGTTTTTGATCCAAATTTTCAACATTTGTTAAATACTGTCACTAGAAAACAAATCGACGCTACTGGTCCAATTAGATGTCCAGATGCTTCTGTTGCCGGTGATATGGTCAAAGAAATTGAAAGATACAGAGGTGATAATGATTCTATTGGTGGTGTAGTTACATGTGTCATTAGAAACTTACCAACTGGTTTAGGTGAACCATGTTTCGATAAATTAGAAGCTTTGTTGGCTCATGCTATGTTATCTATCCCAGCTTCTAAAGGTTTTGAAGTTGGTTCAGGTTTCGAAGGTGTTTCTGTACCAGGTTCAAAACATAACGATCCATTCTATTTCGATGAAAAGACAGGAAGATTAAGAACTAAGACAAACAATTCTGGTGGTATTCAAGGTGGTATCTCTAATGGTGAAAATATTTACTTCTCAGTCCCATTCAAATCAGCTGCCACTATTTGTCAAGAACAAGAAACTGCTACATACGAAGGTAAAGAAGGTGTATTAGCTGCTAAGGGTAGACATGATCCTTCTGTTACCCCAAGAGCCATTCCGATTGTCGAAGCAATGGCTGCTTTAGTCTTGGCCGATGCCTTGTTGATTCAAAAATCAAGAGATTTTGCTAAATCTATTGTCAATTAATTAGCACAGTTTAACTAAGTTTTTAAATTCAGTATAGCCGGCATGATTATATATATTATATATTTATATCCATTTTTTACTTTAAAAAGAAAATAAAAGAAAGAGAAATTAAAGAAGAGCAAATATATTATTAAACGAATAGACTTATGGGATTTTTGTCGTTGTAAATGTATATATATTTGTATTTATTTCTATACATTTACGTATTGTATCTTGGTCTTCCAAACACGTATCACTTTCCACGATATTAAAAATTATTTCTGAAATTTAAAATTCAAACAAAAAATTGAAATAAATAAAATAGAGACACTATAGATTACAGAATATCAGAAAGTTATTTAAGTCAATTGGGAAGATCAATATAGCTACAACCCTACTAGCAGTTTGATCGAGAAAATGGATCCTAGCACTTCTAATGACAACGTGACAAGGGATTGTTTTGTCAAGTTCGCCAATGCATTGACTGATTTTAAAATAGAATCGATAAATAATGAAGATCAAACAGATCCATTTAATATTATAAGAGAATTTATTGCAATTGCAGCAGAATCATCTTTACAGTTTATTACTTCTAAAAATGAGGATGATGTAACTGTCTGTAAAGACTACGAGCTAGAAGCAAATCTATGGCATTTGGTGGAGTTGCTATTAAGCTTTAGGTCATCAGATGCATTTTCCAATAAAATTGATGAATCAAATATTATTACTACAAAACCATACAATTCTAGTACAGTTTTTGAAAAAGAATTATTACAAAAAAATGCCGATTTATACCAAGTATGGATAATTATTACTTGGATTCAAGGTAATCTACCAACAGTGGAAAGACCAACTAATCTACCAGCAACGAAATGGACAAATACTTTAATAGCTGGTGATTTGAAAAGTTCCGATTTGGATTATCCATTAAGAGATACTACTGCAAAGATTGATGAAAAGGATAAAATTCAAGATCATATATTTTATAAATATATTTTCGAATTATTATTAACAGGAAATTATGAAGAAATTTTTGAAGAATGTAAATTATCAGATAATATTACTTTAAATATGATCATGTGTGGTATGCAAGAATATGTTGACCCAAATATTGATACACAACTTAAAAATGAATTCGAAGTTCAACAAGGAATTAAAAAGCATTCTTTATGGAGAAGGGCAGTATATAATTTATCTCAAAACAGTTCATTGGATAAATACGAACGTGCAATTTATAGTTATTTAGCAGGTGATATCCCCAATGAAGAAGTATTGCTTACTTTAAACTGGGATACGGAATTATTATTACATCTAAACCAAATTCTAAATATAGAAATTGAAAACTATTTGTTGAAAAATGGGAAAGTTACAAAAGAAGAAATAATATTACCATTACCATCAGAGCCAATGGCATTACAGTCAATTTTAAACCTAGTTTCTTCAAAGCATCCACTACAAAGTGAACATCCAATTAGAGTTTTAATTGGTGCTGTAATATTAAACACGTTGCCTTCTGTACTGCAATCTTCGGTTTCAATGCTAGTCAACATAGTAAATGGAAGTGAAAGTGATTATGACTTGTTTAGCGAACCATATTTATTAAGGATTGTTACACATATGAGCATTTTCTTAGAACTTATCTCGCCAGGTAGCATATCTGAATTAGACAAATCAAATCTAATAACAACATATATTAGCATATTAAGATTACACGGGCTATACGATTTAATTCCAGTGTATGTCAGTTTCTTAGATGAAGAGCATGTCTTAGAAGCATATTCATTCATTCTATCAGGTTTGGAAGAAAAAGGAGTAAAGGAAGTCCAATTGCAATTATGTAATACTTTACAACTGCCTGTTACAAATGTATTAAGAAGAACGACACAAAGGGTATTCGTTGAAACTGAAGCAGACTATACACCAACGGGTGATATTGCAGTAACCTATGAGATTACAGATGTTGATAAGCATTTAATCAACGCTGTAGAGTGGTTGTTTGAAGGTAAACTATATGAGGATGCAGTCGAATCTACGATAGCATTATCCAGAAGGTTTTTAATAAACGGTAAAGTAAAATCATTAGAACTGTTTATGGATGAAAATTCTATGCCAGATCTGTTAAAACAATTTCAATTAGAAAAATTGAATGATATTAATTTCAATGGTGAAGAAGATCTATCAATTAAGGAAATCAATCAGTACCAATATTTGATTGATATTTTCAAGCAATATACTAAATGGCAAGAAGCTGTTAAGCTGTTGAACTCAGAATCGAATATCCCATCTTTGATAGAGAAATTTCAAGAATATTCCACTAATACATATAAACTAATACAATCATTTTTGGTTGAATTGACTTTGGACGTTTATAATCCCGATCATGACGTGTTATACGAAATTAGAGCATTATACACACCATATTTAATTATTGAGCTTCATAAAGGATTGGTTGAGGCAGCCACGATGTTACAGATTCCTAAATTTATAGAACAGGCTTTGAACTTTACTAATTTAGTTGCAAACGAAAACAATAAAATCTATTTATTGTTCCAATCTAGCGGTAAGTTAAAAGAATACTTACAACTGGTTAGTCACACCGCGACACTTATTAAAGAATAAATTCTGTTTATTTAATGCATGCACATATAATTAATATTAAATATAATTATAATCATTTATATAATAATTGACCAACTTCCATTGTTCAAAATTATTTGTTCAATATATATATTAAAGTTTTAGTTGAAAAAGTTAAATTTCAAAAATGAAAAAGTTAATGAACAATAAGTGTTAATAATAAAACAAAAGATTATTTTAAGGGAAACTATATATCATATACCCATTGTTCTTGTCTTTTTTTAATATCTTTCCATATTTCCAAATTTTTTTGAGCATATTCACGTAAGTATTTTGAATAATTTTTTAAGATATCTGACAATTCTTTTTCTCTGTCTCTTGAGAATTTTGTCAATCGATCATTTTTAATAATACTGGAAATTTCCTTTAAATCAGATTTTGTCACTGTGGATGATTCTGTTAAAAGTTCAATTTCTTTTTTCAAATTAGCCATAGTGGTCTGTGGATCTTGGTCTTGATAATTGATCGATTCTTTTACCATTGATGCCAACTTATTAAATTTCTTAAATAATTTCCCACTATATGTTGTATTTGTTTCAGTTTTTTGTAAATTTACTCTTGGTGCAGAAATATTACCAACTTCGTTTCGAATTGATTCATTAATCCTTTTAGTTTCATTTTCTTGATTTTCTAGTTTTTCTAATTGAGATTTTTTAGATATTAATGAATTAAGTATCATTTCTAATTGAATTCTTTTCAATTTTCTATATTTTATTAATTCTCTTATCGACCCTGCTGTGCGGACAGCTTCACTCAATGGTTCATTGATATTATAATACAATAAACCGACCAGTGTTTCCAAATGAACAGTTGCCTCGTCGTACGTGTTACTCAAATAAGTCATTTGTTCAGCCAACTCAGCTTCACCACCACCTTGTGTATTAGCAAACTGTGCAAACACTTCTCCTAATTCATTCATATCACCTTCCATGTCATGGAAAGTCTTTGTTATTCTTTTATTATATTTATATATCCCATTTTTCAGTAAATTTTCATATTGTTTATATTCTTGTTCGATGACTTCAAAATCATCTTTTGGTTCTAATTTGGTATTATCCGTTTGTTTTTCTTTTGGAGTCAGTATGTTTGTCGATAAAGAAGGTATTGGTAAAGATGCATGTATTCTTGTTGTATTCGTTGGATCTAAGGGATTGCATTGCATCACACTTTTAGGCAGTGATGAGAACGTTACAGAACTATTTACAAAATCACTCCAATTATCATTATTTGGATCCAGAAAATCAGAAATTATCGAAGTTTTTGTTATTTCTTCATCTTGTAATAGTTTATTTAAAAATCCTGTTAACATTCTAATTCTATGTCGTATTAATTTTTCATCATTACTCGTTACTGAACCATTTATGACTGATAATGCTAAATCTATTGAGCCTGTACCTTCAGATGGTAATAAGTAATTTGATTTTGAACCTGCAATAGATTTACTATAATTTTTAATTGTTTGTTTTTCAGGGATAGGTGGTAGTAAACTCGTAGGAAATAATTTTATTAGTATATTTCTCAAACTTTCAAAATCACTATATCTTCTACGTACAGTATAATCACCGTATTTTATTGTGTAAATGACATAGTGTCTTCCTTGTCCTTCAGAAACTTTATTGGCTTCTGATATTTGCACTTTTGAACTGAACATCGTACTATTATTTTCATTCAATTTTTTATTATGATCGATAGTAGTTTTATCACTAGTTCCACTATTTGTTTGTGTTTTAGTTTTTGTTTCTACACTTAATTGTTGTTCTGATTGTAATATATCATCATTATTATCGAAATCTTTATATTCATCATTCGGATTAATTAAGTCCGAATATTTTGTACTTGAAATATTGATATGACTGGAAGGAACAGAATCTTTAGATTCTTCTAAAAAGGGATTGTCGTTCTTGCTAATTTCTTGATGTACTCCAGTTGGATTCACATCACTCGTATGTAAGCTCCCAGTAAATGTATCTAAAATCAAACTTCCTTGTGAATCAGAATCTGAAGTTGGATTTGAACTTGACGTCCAACCTGAATTTGAAGCTAAATACGAATTTGAGTTTGAATCTTTTATACTTGTTTTCTGAGGTTCATTCTCTTGACAATTTTTTACACTATCCGATGTTTGACTTTCATGCTCATCTTGATGCTGTTCAACCTCCACAGCGACATTATTATGATCACCATCCTCCTTGACTAAATCGACAGTCTCCAGATCATCAACCGTAAGTTTACCAGACACTTCTTCAGATTGCGCCATTGCCACTTTTATTGTTTTATTATTATTTATTTGTGTTTAGCCTACTTTTCAATATTAAAATTTAAACTCAAAAATACGTATAGTTGAACAAAAGTTCCCAAATAAAAACACAAGCTATCACTTCTAATGATATTGTGCTAATGCAGAAACCTATTCTTCCTGTTACTTACCACTTTCAACCTCTTAATTATCCTTCAAATACTTTTAGATATTGATAAAAGGGGAGAGTTATCACATTTTTAAAGTCTTCAAAGATCGCTTTTTTGACTTTTTGGTGTGCATGTGACCTCTGAAAATTTTTTTTGAAATTTTGAACGTTTTAAGAGCTCATCGAGTAGAAATTCCAGTGAGATGAATCGATGAGATGTGTCAGATTTTGGGGATTGTTGGTGGATGGACAATCAAGAGGTTTATCTGTAAGGATATCTGTGTGCTTTAGGAATTTGTAGTTTCTGTTCGAGTTGGAACCGTGATTTTTGAGCTAGTTTTGGTGTTTTAAGGGTATTATAGCAGATAGGCTACAATCAAAAAGAAAGATACTATATATACTGCTTTTATGTCATCTACAGGCAATCTTATTGGGAAGTACCTATCCTATGAACAGCAGGTAGGATTGGTTGACGATTTGGTAGAGAAAGATCAATTTCCTGAAGTTGTGGAATTACTGTCATCTACTTCTTTGGATTTATCTGGTAATATTGCATCGATTAATTCAATATTTAAAAAAATTCAAACTGTTTTGCAAGAGAAAATAATTAACTGTGAAGTAGATGATGATAACATTCAAGATTCATTAGATGTTTTACAAACTCAAGAATTAAGAACTTTGGCTAATTTGATTGTACAAATTCCAGAAGTTTGGAAACTGGTAGAAGACTGGATTTCAAATATTTTATTAAGTTACATTATTGAAAATAATAAAAAACTATTTAGCAAACAGTATTACAACTCATTGTTTAAATATACTATCTCTGAAACAAAATTGAAGGATGTAGTTGATTCAGCATTTGAAGTTAAAAGTATCGTATTACTTTTAGGATTCTTAGAGACAATATTTCTTTTCGAAGAAAATAACGTTTCATTAAAGGCAAAGTCTCTAGACTCAATTCTGCTATTATTATTAGCTTCCAATATTGAAATTGTAGCCATGTATTCCTCAAAATTAATGAGATGGAGAATTGTTCATATCCTAGAATATTGTCTAACGGATAATAAATTTGATGAATTAACTTGGGATATAATTAAATCTCTATATTCTGAATGTAATGAATACGATTGGAAAGAACGTAACGCTTTAACTTTTTCTTTAAGATTTTTATCAAATAATAAGTTATCAAATGCATTGATGAATTTTATAAAATTAAATGATTATTGGAAATATTTACAAGATTCTTTAGATAGCGATATCCATGAATACAAGAAATTAGGATTATCTGTATTGAAATTATCTATCCAATTAATATCAGTCGACTTCCCAGATTTTGAAACACCTTTATTTAAATGGTCTTCAGAAGATAAAGATAATATTATCGTCTCATGGAAAAAATTTACCACATTATATGAAATCATTGCCTTAGATACTGCTTTAAATCAATTAGAAGCTGCTAGACTAGATGTCTTAGATATTTTTGAAAATAAATTTATATACCCGGGTTGGTCAATGATATTATTTTCCAATGGTTTAAAAGCATCAATGGAAACTGTAAGAAAATATACAATATCATTAGTCTTTAGTATTGAGAATAGATCAGTTTTTTCTTCAAACTTGAAAATTGTTAGAAATACAATCCTACCATCATTGATGCAAGCTCCATATTATAAAACTGATGGTACCTCTTGTCCTCATGGTGAGAAAGTAGTGGGATTTATTAAAGATTTAATTACAGAAAGCAATGCTAATATTACATTAGTCATCGATAGTGTTTTCCAAATTTTAATTGAAGAAGGAAATTCCTTTGATGCAGCTAGAATATACGTTACACTGGGGCTTCTATCTTCCCTTAAGGGTAAATATTCTAAAATGATCACTGGCTCACACTTAACTATGTTAAGAAAATTGTTTGAATTCGAATGTGAAGAAAAAATTGCAGAGGTTACACTTCAAACTACTTACCTCTCTCTGTTGTTGCATATTGATCAAAATGTCTCTGCTAATGATTGGATACAAACAATGGTAGCACATATTACATGTAATGAAGGAAGTTATCAATATATATCTCCATTGTTAGAAAACTTGAAAGATTTTGCAGTTACGTTCTATGATTGTCAGAAAGTTACATTAGAACTGGAACCTTGTTTAAATGAAAACCCAGTTTTCGATCTTTTTGTAACTGTGCTATTTGACTTACAAGTTAAACCTAACAAGCAATTCATTATTGAATTAGCAAAATCAGATGAACTATCTGATCTCTACACTCCATATGCTACCGAATTATTGCGTAGCTTGATAGACGAAACGGTTGTTGATGATGATGATGATGAGTATGAGTTAACTGAATGCTTATGTAAGTATAGAGGGTTCGCTGTAAGTACTTGGAATTCAATAAAAATTGAAAATCTGTTTTTTTCCTTGATGAAAGAGTTTTCAGCCAAGAAGTTTTCATTTTTTGTATCAGTTTTCAAACATATTATTCAAATTAGTATAAAAACAGTCTCAATCACAACTGAAGACGTTTTGGGATTATACTCCAAAATTAAGCAATATCTTGATGGTTTTGATCAATATCAATTCAAATTTAAGGATGAGGTATATATGAACTATTTTGAATTTGTTACCGTATTTTTTTCCACAGTAGTATTACAAGTCACTGACGAAAAGAATGAACTATTACAGTTATTGGACATCATGAAAAGAAATGTTATAAAGGACAATGGAAATTACAAGAGTAATTTAGCTATCACCAAACTATCAAAATACATTCTTAATACATACACATCATCTATAAACATTGATGGTACCAATTACTTACCAATTGTACAGATATTATTCGAAATAGTCACCGAACTATGGGAAAACATCACAAGCGAGAGATTAATTTTAAAACAGAGGGAGCTTCATGTAGAATTAATTGATACAATATCGCATAAGACAATTCTCTATTACTCTTCAGTTTCCGACAGCGTATTTAGTTTAAAATTGCAAACTATTTGTTTAGATATTGTCAATCAATCATTTTCTCGTAGAGGTTTTCTTCCATTATTTGCTGGAAATATATCTAAATTTATGCAATCATATTCTGTTTTATTAACTGAAAAGAAGATCGACTGCACATGGTTGATCCCAACAATTCAATCAATATTTACTCTACAACAGAAAAACTTTAACATATTCAAATTAACCACTACGATTGGTCTTCTATACGATAGTAAGTTTGCTGCATACAAACTAAGCAATAACAGTTTGTATAATGAAATTTATGGTATTGAGGAATTGTCAGCTAAAGTATTTATTATTGATACTCTATTAAATTCTCCAAATTTTTTGAAATCACAATTCATCAAAGTTACTATCAAAAATACCAAAATGTTGAATCCTATAAAAAGAACTGATGGAGAAGAAGAATTAGAACGTTTACTACTGTGGCAATTAGTTTTGATATGTATGCCATCAATATCTGTTAATGAATTGAACTGTTTTTCAAATGAGTTCTTCTTAGGTAGTCTTGGTGAGGAAAGTTCTCCTTTAGTTAGAATTTATAAGGAATGGTTTATTGCTTATGAGTTGATTCAAAATTATGATAATCAAGCACCATCTTCTACTGAAGACTATATATTCGAGCAATTGGCTGATCACAGTAAACCGGTACTTGTTGTAAGTGGGGAGAGAATAATATTCAGCGTTTTGAAGACTTTGGCTACAAAATCAGATAAAAAATTTCAAAGATTATTGGATAGATTTATTGCTGTATTAATCCCTAATGCATCTTCAAATAAACCATTGGTCAGACATTTTTCTAATTCATTGATGATATCTTTCTGGTCAATATTTAGCAACTTCATTCATGATACAACATTGAAGTCTGTTTTAATGACATTATACGATAATGCCAAGAAGACTGAGCTTGCAGGCCAATATAGAAGTGGTGATGCAAACACATGGGATGTCTATGATGATCTAACTTTAACCAATATTTTTGGTGTTATTTTGAGAAAGATTACTGACCATATTGTTCCATATATTCCTCAAAAATTATTTGAAAAATATTTAACCAATACTACTGAATTTCCAATTGGTACAGACGATGAAACTCTATGGCTTGCAAAGAGATCCTCAGGCAAAGTTATAAAGACACCGGTGACTGTTGAAACATTGAATGCTCAGTTGCAAACAAAGAGTGGTGCTTGGGAAACAGTTTTAGACATTGATTCTAAGAAATCAGATAAAAGTGTAACTCGTTCCGATTTAATTGTTATATCATCATTAGTCGACAAACCACCTAATTTAGGTGGTATTTGTAGATTATGTGACGTTTTAGGTGTGGGTTTACTAACAGTACAAGATATTAAGGTCAAAAACCACCCTCAATTTAAGAATGTTGCTGTAACGGCTGATAAATGGATGCCGATGGAAGAAGTTGCTGTCGATGACATTATTGCCTTCATGAAGACTAAAAAGAAAGAGGGATACACTTTGATTGGGTTAGAACAGACCGATAAGTCTATTGAATTGAATAACAACTATAAATTCCCACAAAAATCATTAATATTATTAGGTACTGAAGCTCATGGTATTCCAGGCCACTTACTAAGTGAATTAGATCTATGTTTAGAAATTCAACAGCATGGTGTCATTAGATCAATGAACATTCAAACTGCGACAGCCGTTATTGTTTATTCTTACACGGTCCAACATATGTAGAATTTTACTGTAAAAATATACTTACCATATAATTATATTTGTAATATAGAAGTTATATAGATGTATAGATATAAGTTATATAGATGTATAGATATAAGTTGACGCAGTTTATTGGAATATTGAATAATATTAAAGGAAGACATATTAATTATTAGTAAGGTTGTAATAATTAATATAATTAGTCAAGCTGTAATTGCTTGTTGGGTGGGATTGAAGGCTATCAATAGCATATCTTTAAGATGATCAAAAACTTGTAGTATTTTAGCTTCTTTCTTTTTCTTTTCTTCAGGAGTATTGAATGGCTTGGTTTCAACAGCAGCCAGAGTTTTTTCAATAGTTCTTAAGAACTGGTTGATCCAATTACATTCATAATAGAGGTTCTGGAATGGAATACCGGGTGTTTGCTCAATTCAAGAGTAGGTTGGCAATCAATATAAATCACAGGAGGTTCCATCTTAAGCTTCATAAATTTAAACAAATTGACTAGCCATGGAACTTCTTTGACAGTTTCACTGGCAGCGATGTATTCTGCTTCTGTTGATGACAGACATACTACCGATCTGATCTTACGAGAAGACCAGGTAACTGTACCACCAGTCATGGATGTGACATATCCCCCTGTTGAAAAGAAAGAAGCTAAAATACAAGTTTTTGATCATCTTAACTATGCTATTAATAGCGTTCAATCCCAACCAACAAGCAATTACAACTTAACTAATTGTATTAATTATTACAACCTTACTAATAATTAATATGTCTTCCTTTAATATTATTCAATATTCCAATAACCTGCATCAACAGGCTATGAGCCCTGTTCTCTTACTAAGTCAACAAACTTATTGATATGTTGTATCGATAGTTTGAGGTTTAAATAAGTGTGCTACTGCCAACAAAATATTTGTTAGCGCGATGAATTTACATAGAGACAAAATATCTAGAAATTGTTAACAATGTGAATATACACATATTTAAATAATAATTGATCAATTACATAGTGGTTGAAGAGCAGGCAAGATCGGAGAAGTACATACCTAGAAATATTAATACAACATGTTGGCAGATATTACTGACTTGTTGGATATTCCGGCAAGAATTAGTCAGATAGACAAGGAAAGAGAAGCTCTAGCTGGTCAATTGCAAATTGCTAATGAAATTAATGAACAGACTTTCAAAGAATCCGATGATAAAACAAGAAAGTATCAAAAGATTCTTAATGATATTGTTGAAAATGCAGATTCCTTCGATTCTGTGATTGATTTGAAAGATAAGTATGGTAATTTAAAGGTTTTAGAAGACCTTGAATCGTTGTACCGTAAGAAAATTGCTTCAGAAGAAGGCGTGTCAAAATTGAATGCTATTGATGACAATATCGAAGATTTATTGACTAAAGACATTCAAAATATCGAGTATGATACATTATTCGATATGAATCGCGAGTTAACTAAAGTTTTATCTTCAATTGACGAACCTGATAGCTTTGAGGGAACTTTGGGATCATTAGTCTCTAGTAAATTTAATGAATCGTTATTAGCTCAAATTACTAGTCATAAAGAGGATGAATTAAATAAACAATTACTACAATCAAAATGGGATAATATACAACTTGCATCACCTTCTATTGATAATATACTCCAATTGAGATCATCATCTACAAATTTGTACAAATTTGCACAATTATACATTGGTGACAACATCGAAATAAAATTGTTAAATTTTAAATCAATTGCTTATAATTTTAAAATTAGATTTACTTACCACTTCCATGATTCAGATGACATGAGAATAGAAACATATTTTCAATTTTTAAACACATACCTTCTAGAAAACTTGTACAGATGTATTAATATATTTCATGACGATGATAATGGGATCTCAAAACAATTAGTACACGAACAATTCATCAATCATATTTTGCAACCAATTAGAGACAAGGTCAATATTTTATTATCTTCACAAAAAGATATAAAAACGATTGCTATATTAATATCCCAAATTTTATCAACAGACAAGAATTTATCTAATTTATATCATTATCAAGGTGTCTGTTTAGCCTCTTTAATAAATTCTGAAATTTGGGATGCCTGGGTTAAATATGAAGCTGAAGTTACTACAAGACAAGCAAATGCCATCATGGAAGATCCAAAATCTTTATCAACATCAGCTAATGATTTTGTTAAAATCTTGAAAAAAATTTATGAAAGTTTGGATCCATTTTATGAATTGGATTATGAACCTATAAATAAATACAAACTAATGACATTTTCTCAAATTTTCTTAAACTTATCTTCAAAATATTTGACATATGTTTTAGAAACGGATTCATTAGACGAAAAACATACAAAAGAAGATGAATTAATTCAAACTATGACAAAATTAGATAATCTTTCAATTGTTTCCATGAAAATAATGGAGTTATCAAGACATCTAGCTTTTATTAAATTGACAGACTTAGTAAATTTGACGGAATCTAAACATTTCCATTCATTGTTTCAAAATGTGTTAAATGATTATGAAACGAATATGAACAACGATATTAAAAGTTCTATAGTAAGTAGAATGCAGAAAATGATTAAAGAATCATTAATGAATTATTTCAAAATTTCATCATGGAGTAGTAATAATACTACTAATCCTAATAGCAGTTCATCTAATATGGATGAAAACTTTCAAATTACTACAAGTTCTGAATTAATAAATTCTATTAAATTGTTGACGGCTTTAGTAAACAGATTGGATTTATTACAAATCCAAATGGATATTTCCATGTCTATCAAGAACGAGATTCTAAATATCATTGTAAATTATTTCATCGAATCAATTTTAAAACTAAATAAGTTTAATAAACAGGGACTCTTACAATTCAAGCATGATTACAAATCACTAAAAGACTGTTTGAACATCCCAAAAGAAATGGTCAACAACGAAGATGCAACTCTATTTGAAACAATCACAATATTGATGTTAAAATACGACACAGAGGCTACAAGGTTTACCGAATCTAAACAGTACATCAAACAAGCTAATTTCAACGATTTAAAGCATTACGCTCATATCATGTATTTATCTGACACAGAAATTCAAGATGCTCTGTACAGAATTGCATATGGTAACATTTCGTAATGTGTAGTCCCCTCTGCACCCCACAGCCGTGAGTAACATACTCACTCACTCATTAGATATATATATCTATATATATATATACCACTTTTGAATCCAATCCATTGGCAAATGAACCACGATCACGAACTGCTAAATCAAGACCTCAACTTTACCCAACTCAACCTGATTACATTAAACTAGCAAACAAAATGTGTCCAAAACCCTATGAAATGATAAAAAATATTAAAATTCCTATTTTGGGAATATATCTTATTGAATCATGTGGATACTTTTGATTAGAGAGATATTATACATATTACTATGTTTTATAGAAAATTTTTATCAGATATAGATCTATATATATAATTAGTGTAATTTACTTTTGATTGTGGATACATCTACTAACGTTCTGTATTGTTTGTTGTTATTTTATCGAACGATTCATCTATTCGTTCCTTCTGTATCACTGGCCCAGACTCATTTATATTTAGTATTTGAAGCTTTTTAAGATCGAAGAAAAAAAAGTACGTAATATTTATATAGGAGAAAGAGACTTTAGTTTTGTGGGGAGGAATAAAATAATCTTTTTAAGAAGCAAATAGGTGTTAAAACATAGACATAGACATATATATAAACATCCCAACTGCGTGTGTCTGTTATTTGTAAGATGTTTGGAAGTCGAATTACGTTTGACTTTGGTATCTTCATAACGATAGCTAATAGTGTATCAGCAGTCGCCATCAGTAACGAGGAACGTGTTGGAATGATGAGTGTTTTGAAGAGAAATGATATCAATATAAGGTCTAATGATGATTATAGAGGAGGGTCTGGTGAAGAGAATGAAGAATTAGATACACAAGTATTCTTTTTTTCTATTTTTTTCATGATCGTTGCATATTTATTCCTTTCTATGCTATTTGTCATGATAAGGTATATAGCACAGATGATATTCACTACACAGACTCGTATCTCATTATTAGACGATGATATAGAGAGGAATAGACGTCCTATTCGCCGTAGAACTACTGAAGATTTACAAACGAGATGGCCATCTTTCTTAGATGACGAAAATGAAGTGAACGGTAAACTTCATAAATTATCAGCTGAAGAACAATTTTATTATAAACAAGGTGAAGAATACATTAAGTCAAATCCACCGTTAATCATTCCAAATTCTTTCTCAGATAATGATAATATCGTTGATCCGATCATTAATGAACAAACAAAACAATTTATTGAAGAAGAAGGGGCATGTGCTTGGGAATTTCAACCTGATCAAAATTTACCAAATGATACTGTACTGATACAAAATAAAACTGAAATAACATTCTTAAATTATAATTACGATGCATCTGTTTCCACAAATTTACCTATACCCCGTATTAATAGAGTTTACTATTGTGAATTCAAGATTTATGAATTAAACACTGGCTCCGATGAAAATGTGAACAATTTAAATGAAAATGAAATGATCTCTTTTGGTTTGTCTACTTCTCCATATCCATATTTCAGATTACCAGGTAGGCATCACCATTCCATTGCATATGACTCTACTGGTGCTAGAAGATTTAACGATTCTTTCGAATTAGAACCAGAATTGGCAAGTTTGTTCCCACGTTGTGAGAAGGGTGATGTTATTGGTGTTGGATATAGGTCACATAGTGGTACAGTTTTCTTTACTCGTAATGGTAAAAAACTAAATGAAAAATCTGTTGGTGGTCATATCAAAGGTTGGAAATTTAAATATTTGTATCCAATAGTTGGTGCAAATATTCCATGTAAAATTCATGTAAATTTCGGTACTTATGGTTTTGTCTTCATTGAAGCTAATGTTAAAAAATGGGGCTATGCCAAGGCTCATGGGTTGAAATTACCACCACCATCATATGAAGATTATGGTCATGATACGTTACTTGAAAGTGGTGCTGAAGATGATCTATCGGATAATGAAGAGGAGAGTTCTTTTTCAGCAAATGATAATATCATAGTAGATGAAGAAGGTCAGTTATTACCTCCACCACCAGGGTTTGAATATAGTACTTCTCCTAATGACAGTACTATTCTTGAAGAAATTACTTTAGATTATTACCCAACTGAACCACCAAGTTATTCAGACAACGAAGCCACAAATAATAAAAAACTAAAACGTTCACATCCTGATATAACAATAGAACACCAAGAACATTCACCTCTGCTCGATGGAGAACAAGATGAAGAAAATGATGAGGATGTTGAGGATGATGACTCGGATGATGAGGGGGAATATGCAAACGATATGGACGAATATAATGTTGATGATTCTAGTAGCAATAATGTGGATAACTAACTTATACACTATTATATATAAAAAAAATACTCGATTAGGCTTGATTGAGTAACTTTGCATGCGTAGAATACCCAATTATTTTACAAGGATAAATATTTTATTAAAAAAGGAAGAGAACACTCATTTTCAACAGGACTGGTTTTTCGAATATAAAGTCAACGTTATGTTATGCGAAATTTATACAGTATATATTTCTATATTATAAATGTATGATAATCTTATTTTATTTTAATTCATTTTTATTATTAATTAGTTGTTTTAGGAATGAATAAAACGTCAATATACCTTAATTTATCCAAGTAATTTGAATATTTTGTTTAATTTGGAAATATAATAATACATTCTTTTAATATAATAAAAGCAAATAAGAACAAAACAAATATGGTTCAAATTTATTAATTGAACAGTTAAAACAATAAAATATTTATCTATATTATAGCCATTTATTATTACCGTTATTATTATTGTTATCATTGATATTACCATTATTTGATATATCATTATTATGTATTTCAGAAGGAGTTCTAAAAAATTCTGGTGTGGCAGCCATATGCATATCAGACGGCACAGATAATGTATTGTTTAAAGGTTTACCCGGATTAGTTATATTGAGATTCAAAGGAATATTATTTTGGTGTATGAAGTTGTTATCAATTATATTATAATTTATTTCAGGGGTATTTGGATTTAATAGCCCTTGGGAATAATGATTGTCAAAGAAGAAAGCTTGATTATTTTGTGGATCTATTTGTTGAACTGGGTTTTGTTGCATTGGCATGTTGTTTGCCATTGTATTTCGTGATATTACAGGTTGTTGTACTGTTTGATGATTTGTACTATTATAATCTAAAATTAATGAATTAATAAATCTTAATGAATCTTGAACACCCTTTAGTACATGAGGTATATTAGAACCACCAACAAATGCATCACTGACTTGTCTTCCTTCAGAAAAATCTTCACATATAGACCATTGATTTGAAGCATTGTTTGTTTCTTGATCTAGGAAGTAAACTGCAAAATTTGGTGGTCTAGATAAAGATAACTTTAATTCACCAAACTTGAAAGCATTTTCATCTAATCCATTTTGAAGGTCAGAGGTAATTATATCATCAGTTTCTAATACTAATGAACAATTTGCCACTGAATTAATTGGAAAGAAAATTCTAAATAAAATTCTTGTATTATTTGCCATTGCACTGAAAAAATAATTAATTTCATAATTTTTCTTTGATATTAAAACTATTAAATCAGTACTATCTGACATCAAGTCGTTTATTGAATTTGGTGATAAATTTGATAAATATTTTATCATTGGTAAACTTTCTTTATTTAACGATCCACTTTTCATTCTATTCCAACTACCGACTGTAACTGAACGGATATCAATAAAATAGTAACTATTATTTGCATTCAATGGAATTCTATCAAAATATGTCGCGACAGAATCATTGTTTCTTGGATCGCCATATGGCGAACCATATTGTGAAATTCCATTTGAGTCATGATCCCCTGATCTACCACCGAGTTTATCCGATTTTCTAACTTTAGCTCTTCTATTTTGGAACCATATTCTAACTTTCTTCTCCGATAGACCTGTTAAATCTGATAATACTTTTCTACGTTTTGAAGTTGGATTTGGATTAGATTCGAATTCAGATTTTAATATATCTAATGCTTCACCCCTAGCTCTAGTTCTTTTCTTCTTTTGGTCCAAGTCTGCATTATCACCATTGTCATTAACTAAATTATTTTCATCCATTTGGAAAAAAGCTTTATCTGGAGAACCATCAGAATGATGGTCCATATGGTTTTCAAAGGGGATATGCATCCCTGGTGTATTATATTCCTTCGATTTAATTGCACTTTCATGATATGACAAGTTCGCGCTATTCAACTGTGGTATAATAACATCTGTCTTTGCAGAATTCAAAAACTCATTTGAATATTGTTGTTGCTGAATTTGTTGTTGCATGTGTTGCTGTTGAAGTTGTTGCTGTTGCTCCTGCTGTTGTTGCTGTTGGTCTTTCTGGTATAACTCTTGATATATATGAGAGTTGTAGTTCTCATCATAACTATACCCATTTTTCATAGTGGAAAGATAAATAATTCTATTACGGTTTTTAATTATTTTTCAAATTCCCCACTGAAAAGAAAAACTAAAAATGTTGTTCTGTGTGCTAATAAAACACAAACTGCTCGCTGAAATTCTACTTGAAGAACCTGATACTAGTTTCTACACAATATTCTCCTCTAGATATACTCTAATACCCACTATCATGCACCATTCAACACAGATATTCATATCTGTTCAACAGTTATTTATCTAATGAGAATATCCTTTGAAACATTTTTCGTGATAGTCAAATTTTTAAGAAACGAACGGCAACGTGACGTGGAAAATTGGCTGGGCAAAACTTTAAAAACAGTGAGATGAGATGAGGATGATGATGGTTAAAATGGTTGAAGGGGGGAATCTCAACCTGAGGTTCTAGTTGAGAAACCTACCAATTGTTGTGTGGATATACTTTGTTGTGTGTTGTAAGACATCAAATCAAGAGAGAGCTAGGAGGATCGTTGCGAATTGGGTAGAAAAAAAATTATTGTAATATATGCTGGGTCCTTATAAATCTAGACAAGTATGCGATGTTTGTGCTAGGAGGAAAGTGAAATGTGATAGATTGGTTCCCTGTAGGAACTGTGTGAAAAAAGGGCTAGAAAAAGAGTGCATTGAGTCTGCTAATAATGATAATGATAGTAAGAGCAGCAACGATAAAAATTATGATGATGCAGATTCTTCTCTTCAGAATTTATTGCAGTTTAGTCTAACGTATGAACATTACATTCATGATATTGCACTATTGAAAACATGCCCTATTCAAATAAAGGAAAATACTGAAGATATAAATGGTGATTTAGATGAATTTCAGTTTTTAATGAGTTTACTTACTGTAGATATCTCTTACAAATTATTGGATTATTCAATGGAACACTTAGGTGCATTATATTTTGGGTTTATTGCTGAAATCGGAGAGTTATACCAGATTCTAGATGGCTACTGGCAAAGAAGGGAGTTAATATCAAATAATAATCATGAACAACAGAAAACCCCTGTTTTCTTCACACCCGATGATTATTATTGGGATGCTTTGCTATTATCCATTTTTACTCTATCTATATACTATATGGATATCGATGAACTAAATAAGTTATTTGATTTTCACCAACTAAATACTTTATTTGGCTGGTCATTCCCATCTTCAGGTTTAGAAAATAATGAATTTTTACAAAAGGAACTGTATAATAAATTCATAAAATGTACAGTTTTACAATTGACTAAGGCAAATTATTCTGTATATCCTGACATACGATTAATTCAAGTATATTTATTATTGGCATCAACTTCATTCCCTATATCACATCATCTTTTGGCAAATAGTTTATTGTTACAATGTTTTAATGTAGCAAAAATATTCAATATCAATATCTTAAAGCACAATCCTAATGAATCTACGTTATACCAATTAACAAGAATAACAACAGAAAAAATATGGTATCGATTATGTACATGCGATTATCTTCAATCGGGGCCAAACAAACCAATATCCTTTCATACTGAAATAGCATCACTTCTGCAGCAGTCAACGGCCTTAGAAGAAGCACCCCATATCGATGTATATGAAAGCGACGATAGTTTTGATCTTCTGTACTGGAAGATTATTTCATTGGATAGGGATGTAGACCAGTATCTAATGAAGGATTTCAAACCACCTTTGAAAACATTGGATGCCATTCAAAAACAGATTAATATTTTAGAGGAGAAAATCAATTCCTTAGAAGAATCTGATTCAGTTAATTCACAGTTTGAGAAATTTATAGCTTCTTTTGCTTTGAATACTGTCTCTTGGAAATTGCATAAAATGTATTTTATACATTACAGTACTTCTGATGGATATGATAAAACTATACATTACACTAAAGTTCTTATTACTATGGTAGTACAAAACTTTCAGAAGCATAAATGTTTTAATAAAAGTCCCTTAGTTTTGATGACCTTTTCAAGAATAGGACCTTTCTATTCATTCTATCAGATGTTTACTTCTTCTGATACTTTAAATAATATTTGTCTTGATATTATAGAGGTAATACAGTCACTTTCTGACTTATTCATAACGTTCAAAAAAAGAATTATATTTCTAATAGATAGATTCAATAAATTGAAACAGCTATGGGATCAAATTCAAATTATAGATTCAATAAGTTCCTTTAGACATCCAGTAGTTATGATTTTACAGGATGATGTCAATTGGGTTAAACGGTATAATGATAGAATTCCAGGACTGATATCTGGAAGTGATAGCTTACTAGTGCAGAAAAGAATGGCAAATGATTATGAGTATGACGATAATCATGCACTAGAAAGGGAAAGCGAAAGTTTTAAATTAATTGTTACCGAATTCGAGACAGAGTATGATATTGAAGATTTACTTGCATGATATACATACACATACATACATATATATTCACGTTATAGAGTTTTAATAATAAATTAACATCTTTCAAATACCTTGTACAACCCAGGTAAATTAGCAATTTCAACTACATCCTTTAGTAGCTGAGTAGGAGCCAAAAACCTTCTTTTGACACAAGGAAACAAAACATTTTCTAAGGTTGATGATATATATTCAGACTTCGTAACATATTCTATTTTATCTTCATTTGAAATTGTTTCATCTGTTGTATCAATTTTTTCTATGATTTCTGGAATGTATAATAAGGCAATTTGCTTTAAAATACCATCGAGACATCCGTCTTCATCATCCCATGTAACTTTTGTACCCAATCTGTAGATAAAAAAAGGAAGCTTTGATAGCGGTGGAGTATATTCTTTCAGTAAAAGTGGAATAGACACAAGTCGTACTGTAGCTAGCTCTCTACCAGGGTTTTCCAGATTTATTGAAAAATATTCCTGAAGCATTTCTCTCATTTCCCATAATTTTTCAATAATAGATTCGATTAAAGATGTATTTTCTTTGCATGTTTCGATAGATAACAATATATTGAATAAAGTTAAATCATCTTCAGTATCTGAATGTAAGTTAATTGACCCAAAATTAGCAAAATCAGTTAAACCAATTTGATAGAATAATTCATAACAAACTGCCCCATAATCCACCAAAAACAATTTTAGATCATGCTGAATTGTTGCTAATCTCCTTTGTTCATCAACAACACCTACGTATGTCAAATTAACAAAAATATTTGTCAACTCGCGATGAGTTGCGTTATCAACATTTTCTTTTAACTTTTTGATACTTGTAAGATTAACTTGAGTTCGTTTCCTTGGTATTATTGTATATTTGTTTCTTTTATCTGCAATTTGTAAATCGGTTTCAACCAAAGTTTTACTTGAAGAATCCATTGATTCTGGATTTTCATCAGTTAGATCATACGCTATCTTAGATTTCTTGAAGTTATTTTGGGAACCAGTATTACTGTTAGATGAATCGACTGTCTGCGTTTGAGTAATATCTCCATCTCTAGAAGTTGGTTCTTCTTTATCTAGCGTAGGAGAAAGACGATTAGGTACTTCAAAAGGAAGGGCGTCATAAGATATAGGAGGTGGTCTTGTATAGGATGCTTGCTTTCTATCAGAATCAGCTTCGTCTGATTCGCTAGTATCACCATCTCCAGATTCTAACTCTTCTTCATTCAATACCCCAGATGTGATTTTTGTTTCTCCAAAAGGAAGATGTTCATATGATACACGAGGTCTCTTCCATGCTACTTCATTCATTCTATCTACAAATGATCTCCCCTCAGTATTTTGCGACTTCATAAATGAAGTAATTTTAGCTTGAGATGCATCTGTTCTTACTAAATTGTGCTCATATACTTTTGTTTTATTTGTCGTTGGAGTTCTAGAGGCTTGTGATGCTGATATTGGTTGTTTGGAAGGAAGAGAGAGAGAATCCGGTTGTTGACGTACTAATACAGACGTTGTTGTAAACGTACGTGATGTGTCTAGTTTAGTAAGTTCGTCATTTAAATGGAATGTGATTTTTTCAATGATTTCATCTTGATGTAAAAATCTGACTTCTCTTTTTGTTGGGTGAACGTTAACATCAACTGATGCTGGGTTGATGAGTATGCTTAGATATATAAAAGGCCGTATCCCCTTTGGCAGGTAATTAGAATATATCTGACTTAATGATCTTCTCAATGGATCACATGAAACTAATCTATTATTGATAAAAAATATTGGTGAAATAGATTTTTTAACATTAAAATTTAAATTACTAACTTGTCCCACAACTTCTTTCAGGTCAAAATCATTATTGCATTCTAATTCATAGTCTATCAGGTTAGAAGCAGAATTTCTACCAAACACTATCCTGATTCTTTCCAATAGTGATGATTGTGCCCTAACAGTTAAAGTAAAATTGGAATCACCAACTTTTTTGCAAGAAAACCCTATATTTTTTGAATGAACAGCATATCTTCCTACAACATCTAATATTTTCGAATATTCATCACTGGCTGATCGCAGTGCTCTTAATCTTGATGGGATATTATAAAACAAATCTTCCACCAGTACTACAGTACCATCCTTCCCTGCTACTGGTTTCGGTTCACCAATCATTTTACCTTCAGCGAAGGAAACTTTCCATGCACATTGATCATCTTTAGTTTTTGTAGTTACAGTTACTCTTGCTATATGTGATATACTCGCAAGAGCTTCACCTCTGAAACCATATGTATCAATACTCTCCAAATCTTCAAATTTATTCAGTTTGGAAGTAGTAAATCTCTCACATAAGATCGGCAAATCCTCCTTATCTATACCAGAACCATTATCTGTTATCTGTAACACTTTAATACCACCTTCTTTAACCAGGATGTCAATTGTAGTGGCACCTGCATCGATAGAATTTTCCATCATTTCCTTTAAAGCATTCACAGGTGATATAATGATCTCACCAGCAGCAATCTTATTCACTACCGACACATCAAGTGCCTTAATCTTGCACACCATCAGTTCAGGCGAGTAATCGATTATGTGTCTTTGATTACGATTCAGGTCTTCCAATGATCAAAGCATCATCTAGAAACACCATTTACTTTAAATATTTAACAACTATCAAATTTAATATCCATTCAGTTTTGCCTTCTAACGCGTTTGGCTTAATAACCGTCTTTCAGCTTAATGGTGCAAATTTAGGGAAACGTAATGATGATTTGGTTAATGTCAATCTGAATATACATTAAAAGTTCTATAGAATATATTTTTATTTATATACATGATATACTGGGTTTTTATCCCTTATTATTATTTCTTGGTTATCCATCCTGGTGGATCTAATAGCTCTGGTAATGGCCATTTCCTTATCGGTGAAGTCTCTAAATCTGTAGTGAGACCTTGAGATTCGTATAGTTCAATACCAGCCCATCCGATCATTACTGCATTATCTGAACATAAATCTAGGGCTGGATAGTGGAATGATTCGAAATCTTTTGTAAATGCTGCTTCTAATTTATTTCTTAGACGTTTGTTGGCACTGACACCACCAGAACAAACAAAATGTTTGACATTTTTAAGTTTATCAGATTGTAAATTAATTGTTTTCCTCATTCTGGTTATAATGTGGTTAAATATTGCTTCTTGTATTTGGTAAGCAATTGCTCTTTTTTCACTTTCACTAAATTCATTAATTGGTCTTTTCAAATTTTGTCTTACTGCTGTAATAAAAGCTGCAAATGAAAATGCTTTCAAATCAATTCTATTTGGTTTATTTGATAAAGGATTTGGTAAATTCATTTGAATATTTGGATCCATGTTGGAAAAATCAGAATTGATAAATGCTTCCATTTCTTTGGCTATCATATTTCCCTTTATACCGATTTCTCTACCACATTTATCTAAAGAATCACCAACTGCAATATCGATTGAATCACATAATATTTCGTGATCTACTACGCTTGCTGAATACACTAAAGTAGTATGTCCACCACTAGCTAATAAACTAATGAATGGGAATTCTGGCACAGTCTTGTTTGTTGACATTCTCGGTATTAGTAAATGTCCTAACATATGATGAACGCCAATGAAAGGTTTCCTCCATGCTACAGCCAAACCTTTGGCAAAATCTAACCCACCAGATAAAGAACCTGGCATACCAGGACCTCTTGTCACACAAACCAAATCGATATCAGGATTATTCGTTTGTGTCAATGCTTTTGACACTAAAGGTCCGATTTTCAGTTGATGATGTAAATGTGCTTTAGTTGGGATAATACCTCCTTCATTTGAACTATCCAAAGTATCTTTTAAATTCACCATGACGGTAGGTGCTACAATCTCAGAAGGCCTATCGATGATTGCAACGCAAGTATCATCACAAGAAGTTTCAATGGATAAAACTTTATACGTCCTTCTACAATGTAAAACAAATGGCTTTTTCGGTATCAATTTCCTCCACATACTTATACAAACTGACACCACAACTACCTACAGTAATATGTTATCTTATTTTAATGATCTTGTTCCCCTGGAACCCAAATAACTCTAATCCAAAGACCTAGCAGCGTATACGGAACAGCCTCTTCATAAACAACAAATAACAGAACCAACAACTACACACTACAATAACACTAATGGTTCTTCTATACCCCCTGTACTCCTCGATCCAACCACTTATACAACTACCTTTACAGCTTTAACATCTTCTAATCTCACCATCAAATTATATTTCACTACCACAGGAATCGAATGGCCAAACAAAAAAATTATCACCGCATAGCATAGGCAAACCGATAGATCTTGTTTGATGAAATAAAATTTCAATTTCAAAATGTAAAACAAGAAGTATATTTATATATAACTATGGTATTGTTTATAGATGGGTGACCTGCCTGTGGTGAAGAGCTGAACTACCGTACCTGAGTAGTGTGTGCATGTGTGTGGTATACCCATTACGCAATTGAACCTTTGTTGTTGTTTTTTTCAGTGTTATTTTGAAACATCTTCCCTTTCTGTTTTTATCTCCTGGAGGGTTTTTTTTTTATTTGTCCTTATTCTTCAAAGTTTGAGTGTTTTTTTTTGAATATTAGAATATATTGAACTGGCTTTTGGATAATCCAACTAGGGTTCTCTTTATATTCGACAAGTACTGTTTATACTATACACGGAATTTCAAGCCTTTTACTTCTTCTAGTCCTAAATTCAAAAGAATATCAGAATTCATTTTAAGATTATTGGCTTAACATTTTTCAACTTTCGTTAATTTTACAACCTTTATCCATTATAATTAATTCATTCATTATATTATACTTTCAAATATATTTTATGCGATGTATAATCAATCATCGTCTATCCCTGTAACAGGATACCAACCGTCTGATCATGTAGACATGGATAAGCGTAGTCCTCATCCAAATAATAACAACATCCCTCCTGAAAATACTCTTCCTTCTGATGATAATCATATTGATGATACTCGCCCTATTATACAAAATATTTTAGCTGGTGGTATTGGAGGTGTTATTGGAGATTCTGCAATGCACTCTTTAGATACAGTTAAGACACGACAACAAGGTGCTCCTAATGTACTGAAGTACAGAAATATGCTTTCTGCATATAGAGTGATCTTTGCTCAAGAAGGTTTTACAAGAGGTTTGTATGGTGGTTATTTCGCAGCAATGCTAGGATCATTTCCAAGTGCAGCAATCTTTTTTGGTACATATGAATATTCTAAGAGGAAAATGATCAATGATTGGAATATGAATGAAACTACATCTTTTTTAGCATCAGGGTTTTTGGGTGATTTAGTATCAAGTATCATATACGTTCCATCTGAGGTACTGAAAACTAGATTACAATTACAAGGGAAATATAATAATAAGTATTTTAATTCAGGATACAATTATAAAAACTTACGTGATACTATCAAGACAATAATTAAAGCTGAAGGATTCCGAGCATTATTTTTTGGTTATAAAGCTACTTTAGGTAGAGATTTACCATTTAGTGCTTTACAATTTGCATTTTATGAAAAATTTAGACAATGGGCATTTTCTATTGAAAAAAAGAATTCCAAAGAGGAAAATTTATCTATAACTAGTGAAATATTCACTGGTGCAAGTGCAGGTGGGTTGGCTGGTATAATCACAACACCTTTAGATGTTGTCAAAACACGTATTCAAACTCAACAGATTAAAACCACCTCAACCCACACAGTCGATTTAAATGTCGCCTCTCATAATAAACCATCAACTTTAACCAACTCAATATTTAATAGTTTGAGAACTGTATATAGGTCCGAAGGTATTGTTGGTTATTTCAGTGGTGTTGGTCCAAGATTCATCTGGACAAGTATACAAAGTAGTATAATGTTACTATTATATCAAGTATTATTACGAGGATTAAACAATTCCATACTAACAAATGATCCATACTTAGAATAGTAGATCATGTTACACATTTCCACCATAATACGATAATCACGTATCCATATTACATATACCGTGCTCATTGCATAGATGTTGTTATTCTGAATTCTGTGCTTTTTTTAAGCCTCAATTCAAAAAGGATGACAATTATACTTGTAGATAGATACCAAAAGAGCATGATGGCATTATGTATATATATATATATATATCGGAGTTCCTTTAATTTCCCACATATATTGTTGGGAAACCAGGAACTCTATTTACTTTATAAATATTATTCAATCTGTATTACTTCAAATGCATTCAATTGTGAAAATATAAACGAAATTTGTAGATATTCTTTCCCTTAAAACACAACTAAAGCATCTTCAATAACCTACACATGTCTACAGTTCGTTCTGAATACTCATTGTCATCTGATTGTTCCAAACAACACTTCTCACCCATCGTATACCATATCTCCATATATCGGTTATCTGACTTATAGGGCATGAAAGTTTCACGTGTAAGCCTTTGAGCGAAATCTAATTGCACATCAAAATCAGAATGGCATATGATAAAAAGGATAAATGTATTTAATGAAGTGGTATTGTTTGTAAGGATCTGTAACTATAGAATCCATAAAAGTAGTCCATATCGTATCAGATACATACAGTAATTAGCGGATTGTGTTTTTTAGTATAATATGCAATACGTGGGCAGAGCTATTGGCTCAGTTTCCAAGACCTGGTCATCAATTAACCCTGCAACTTTATCTGGTGCTATTGATGTTATCGTGGTGGAACATCCAGATGGTACGTTGGCTTGTTCACCGTTTCATGTTAGATTTGGTAAATTTAGAATATTGAAGCCTTCTCAGAAGAAAGTAGAGGTAATTGTCAATGGTAAATCAACAAATATTCCTATGAAATTGGGGGATTCTGGGGAGGCTTATTTCGTTTTTGAAACGAGTTCAAATGTATATGATATCCCTGAAGATTTATTGGCATCGCCGGTATTAAGTGCAACTAGTAGTCCTCCACAGTCTCCACAACCAGTTACAGACGATTTGGATTCTCTAAAATATTTAGATTTAGTGGATGATGTTAATGAAAAGAAGAGTGGACATAAAGTATTAGAAGAACCTGATTTCCTGGATATCAATAATGGTAGTGATATAAGCTCTGATAGTAACGTACACAATGTCTCCTCCAACAATAACTCTGTCAGTAGTGATTCACAGAACAATAGTAGTTTCCAAGTAAGTTTAAACAAAAGATTAACACAAATTCATATTCCAAGTAGAATTGACAATAACGGTGATTTATTATTAGATATTGAAGGTTATAAACCTGATCAAGAAAAAATGCATGATACTGATGAGCAGTTAAAAGAATTATTAAAAGCAGAACTTGGTGATTCATACGATATATCCAAGTTCATTAAAGAAGATAAAAATGGTAATATTAGAATTATCAATCCACATGACCAACTGTCGCCTCATGGTTCGCCACCTGTAACTAGTGATTTTACAACAGATGGGTCGTTTATTAGTGGTATTAATTCCACTGATGATTTCACATCTGATGGTGAAAGTCAATTTAACACTAAAAGTTCAGCCACAACCACTACAACTACAGAAAGCACAAGTACAGATACATATCCTACATATTCCAGTTCCGGTCAAAATTATATTAAAACAATTAGATTGACTAGTAACCAATTGAAATGTTTAGATCTAAAATATGGTGAAAATGATTTAGAGTTTTCAGTAGATCAAGGGAAAGCTATTGTGAAATCAAAACTATACGTTTGGAGATGGGATATTCCAATTGTTATTAGTGATATTGATGGTACAATTACAAAATCAGATGCATTAGGACATGTAATGACAATGATAGGGAAAGATTGGACTCATTTCGGTGTAGCGCAATTGTTTACTGAAATTGCAAGAAACGGATATAATATCATGTATTTAACAGCTAGAAGTGCAGGTCAAGCAGATTCTACAAGGGGGTATTTAAGGTCAGTAGTACAAAATGGTTATAAATTGCCTAGAGGTCCGGTCATTTTATCACCAGACAGAACAATGGCAGCATTAAGACGAGAAGTCATTCTTAAAAAACCTGAAGTTTTCAAAATTGCATGTCTGAACGACATTAGGTCAATATACGTTGACAAATTTGAAGAGTTTCATAGTCAGACTAATGCAGATAAAAAGGATCTTGAAAAACCTACACCTTTTGTAGCTGGTTTTGGTAATAAGATCACAGATGCATTATCATACAGAACCGTCGGTATTCCAAGTTCTCGTATTTTTACAATTAATCCAGATGGTGAAGTACATTTAGAACTATTAGAGTTAGCTGGTTATAGAAGTTCATATGTCCATATTAATGAATTAGTAGATCAATTTTTCCCACCGGTGAAAGGGATGGATAGTAATTATGATGCAAAAAGTATTACATCGATGACACCTGGATCACCAATGAACATATCTTTGGATAACATCGAAAACTCTAATCCTAACATAACTACCAAAACATTTTTCAGAAATAATAATCAAGAAGAGAAATTTTCTGATATAAATTTTTGGAGAGAATCATTACCTGAACTTGATAGTTTATCTGATATAAGTCATGATAGTGATTATGAAATTGATAAGAAATTAATAGAGGAATCCAAAAAGGGGAACAAGAAGCTTGATACTTTTGTTAGAGAAAATATTGGTGACCAATCTTATTTGAATGAAATAGATGATAATAGTAAGAGTAGAAATGCAGGACATAATGATGATACAACCATTGAAAATGGATTGAATAGTTCTGAAACCACACCAAAAAAGACTAGATACATGTCTAAAGAAGAAATCGGTAACCAAATCTATCTAGAATTAGGATCACCATTATCTTCACCAAAGATGAATTATATCAGTACATTGCCAATAAAATTACAAAACAGCACAAGTAGTAGAAAAAACAGTACTGAAAGTTCGATAAACAGTATGGAGAAACTTACTTTGAATTCACGTCCAGTACATCCAATAGCTGGAGTTTCCAAAGTAAACATTTTTGAAAACGGACGTGCCTCAGATATGGATCTCAGCGATTACGAAGAACCATCAGACGATGAATTCGACGAAGACGAATTCATCGATTAAACGACCAACAAAACTGCAAAACCTTTCACTTCCCTCCAATCCGCTAATACCCAAAATGCATACACAAGAAAGATAACACGCACACACACATATATATATATATATTTATATATACAGACCTAACTTATATACATACATCTATACAGACCCCAACAGATACACGTAGCATACGAAACCCAACTGCCCTGTCCCTCTCATACCACTGATTCTTCCCACTCTGGCTCTGGACCCTCTCTTATTTCTTCACTTTCCTTCCTCTCCAGGCTCCGGATCGCGGTAAAACGGGTTCACCACTGTTCGTTCTTCCTTGTTTACAATGAAAATTCTTTGAGAAGTTTATCAAATTCTTCGTAATCACAAGGATTAGAGAGTGGTGTTTGTTTGTATTTGAGCATAATGCTGAAGTAAAAAGTGTATTGCTGTGTATTACATATATATATATATATATATTAGTATTGTCTACAGGTAACAAGCGATCTGTAGCTCATTGTTTTCAGATTCTATTGAAGTTCTTTTTTTTTGTTTTGGTTTTATTACTGGTTCCTCGCAATTTTTTTGAAAAAATATACAAAAATACGTAAGAATAAATAAGACATATTTTTTTTCACTAATAAAATAACTGTCAGTTTATTTGTATACTTTTGCGAATCAAGGGATTGCCGTAACGTAATACTACTATTATTATTTGCATATAACTTCAGAGCTTAGTTGCTAGTGTTTTTTTTTTTGTTTTTTTTTTGCTTCGTTATTTTTAACAGTTAAAACAGAATACTTCTGTTAACCCCCTCCCTCTCTCATCATACTACTGTACAATGAATCATCCTTCTAACAGTAGTCTGGATAGTGAAAAACATAATTCTAGTACTGCTAATAATAATAATAATAATAATAATAATAACACTAATAATAATAATTTAAATATTAATACCTCGAATCACAAATCCACACCAAACTCAAATATAAATACACCAAACAATGGTACTGACAGTTCTGTACCTTCATCTGCTAAAGACCATAAACCAATACATCATTCGATGAAGTACACACGGGATCCCGATAGATCTTCTCAACCAAAATATAACTTTAATATAATGGTATCTGATTCTATGGCTAAAAATTCTAGACAATTGTTATACGCTCATATTTATAACTACCTGTTGCATAATAATCATTTAGAGACGGCCAAACAGTTTTTGAAAGAAGCTGACGTGCCTTTATTGACAGGGTCTCATGATCATGACGATTCTGGTATAGTTGATCAGGCAACAAGTATTACTTCACAAAACGATTTGAATCCAAGAGAATTATTACCAACACAAATGATGATGAAGGCAAATGATACTTTCTTATTAGAATGGTGGGAATTCTTTACTTCATTATACGATTTCATCGATAAGACTCCTGTGGATGTATTACAAAATAATGACTTCTTACAAGAACGTATTTTCCCTATATTACCTCAATCTAATAATCAAGTTCAACAAAGGCTACAACAACAGTTAAGAATGCAGATGCAATTACAACAACAAATGCAACAACAACAACAAATGCAACAACAACAACAAATGCATCAGCAGGAAGAAAAAATGATGAATATGCAAAATATGCAGAATTTTCAAAGGAATAATATGAATATGGCAATGAATTCAAATCAAAGTACTCCTTCATCTGCTTCAGTTCCAATTGCAACGAATGTACCTGTCCAAAGTGAGTCAACTTCAAATATGTCAATGGGCACCCCACAAAGTTCATATCAAGCTCCATTTCCTCCTCAACAACAGCAACAACAAAGACAACAAAGATCTAGCGTGGTATATCCATCACCATCCGTTAATCAACAACAAAGAAGACCGCAATCTATATCTAATGAGATTACCAATATGATTACTTTGGAAGAACAACAAATAAATTTGCAAAGACAAATTAATCCACAAAATCCACAAGTGATGAATAACGCAATGTTTCAAAATCAACAACAACAAATGCTGCAGCAACAACAACAACAAGCACGGACTCCAACACAATCACAGCAACAGCTAAATTCTCCTAATCAACAAGGACAACAGAATCCTAATGCTGACAATAATGCATTTGCTATGAACAAAATGAATTGGAGTCGGGCACAAAAGGAAAGAGTGAGAATGATGAGACAACAACAACAACTTCGTCAACAACAATTGCAGCAACAATTGCAGCAGCAACAAATACAGCAGCAACAAATGCAACAGAAACAACAACAGCAGGCACAAGGACAAGGTCAAGGTCAACAAAGATCTCCACAAGCTCCACAAGGTATGCAAACTCCTCAACAACCGCAACAAGCAGGTCCACAAATTCCAAGACAAGCTCCCCCAACAGATGATCCAAACAATGTAGACTCGAATATTCAACATCAACATATGTCAATGATGATGCAAATGATGATGATGTCGAAAAATAATCAACAACCACAGAAACCGCAACAACAAGTTCCACAGCAAGCAATGCAACAGGCTCAACAAAATGCAGGACAATCATCTAAATCATCGAGGGAACAGCTTCTACAGCAATTGCAACTGCAACAACAGGATCAAATGCAAATGCAACAACAGTTTCAGCAACAACAATTACAGCAGCAGCAGCAACAACAAATACAAGAACAGCAACAGCAACCAACAAATTCAAATAAAAGCCAAAGTGGAAGTACTCCAATTGCATCAACTGCTTTGAATCAAAGTAAAAGTAAGCATAAAACTAATAACTCCACTTCAAAAAGAAAAACCGATTCAGACTCTAAAAAAAGTCGTAAGAAGAGTGAAAATAATACACCAAATCCTTCATCATCATCAAATGTGAATATGGATACAATGTTGGGAAACAATCAATTAACAAGTTTCCCAATCATGAGCGTGCATCAAAATAAGCCACCTATTTCATTTGCAAGTGAAAACAATAATATTGCAAATAATACTGAAACTTCACAACCTAAGAAAAGGAGACGTAGAAAACCAAAAACACCAAGCGCTACTACTACTGCCACTACTAGTAGTGGTCGTACACCTGTTGTAGAACCCAATGAAAATAATGATGCTAACATTTTGAATAATTCAAAAGAGCCAATAAATGGTATTGATTTCAATTTAACAGTAGGTTCACAAGGAGATGATACAGCGAATAATAACAATATGAATATGAATATTGATATTATGGGATTAGGTACTAATAATGGAGGATTGGACTTGAATGGCGATTTCCAACTATTTGACATGGAGGGATTTCCAAATGATTTAATGGGAAACTAGCTTTACAATAAGCAAAGGTAAGAATTCCAAAAAGATTAAAAAAAAAGTAAGAATACAAAGATTGAGAAAATGTTCAGGAAACATTAACTTTTAAATCCATTTAATTTTAATAAAAGTTTGTTCAGTTCATAAAAGTATAAAACTAAACACTCACCCAAAACAGGTGTGGAATATAATGTAGAAAATGTACCGCAGTCTTATCAGAGATAAGTGTGTATATACGTAACATCATATGTAGACATAATTAGAGTTTTATAACTCATATATGTAATAATAGTAATAATAATACTCATAAGAATAATAATAATCATTATCAATCTAGTGAACGGTTTTAATGAATTATATACCAATTTGAGTATCATTTTTGGTAGCGCCGTCGCCTTTGATACATTAAAAGTTTTGTCAATTACCATTTGGAGTCTTATTTAAACCATATATGAATGATACAATAGATACAATAGGTACTAACACAATGCATAGTATCATGTAATTGTTCATCTGTGATAAACCAACAATCATTCTTATATGACTTAAACAATAGGCGAACTACCATATATCTCGAACAATTAATTTGCCATATCTCAAGGAATACTGAACGTATTTTGACACGATTTAAACTGTTAATACAGCAAGACACACATTAGTGATCCTTCTGGCCAAGTGTAGAAGCTTATAATATCCACACCCTCTGCGCATTTGGTATTTTAATCAATTTGAGCATACCTCTCACCTCCATCATAATACACGACAGCCTCAAAGGTTCGGTCAATTTGTTTTTGTTTACATTTTGATTTAAGTATATCTTGAATGGATCAATGATTGATTTAGCAGATCAATGGATGAGGGAAGGGTCCTATAAAGGTATTGGCTATAGGTGTAGATATATATATATATACATATATATATAACGGTGACAGCATCTGAGGTTATAATATTGTTGTGGAGGGAAAATGGTGGACGAACGATACAGAGTTTCGCCGATGATTCATTTTCCTGGGTTACAGATCTTCTCATCTCAAAATGAGAAACAGGGTCAGCAGCGTAGTGACATTGAGAAGTCTGAGTTGCTTAAAAACATGTCTACTGAAAACACGCCGTTAATGGATCAATACGAGTTTGAACGATTCCATATCATCAATAAACCTTGGAGAAACGTTTCGGATTGGAATTCTCCGGTACTACATGACTATTCTCCGACAGTAGCAAATGTGGATTCATTTGATGGAATTGAGAGATTGAATCAAGACATTTTGTCTTTGAAAAGACATTCATCTCAGATTTTCTTTAACGGAATTGTGAATAAGGTTTTCAAAGAACTTCCAGCTTCAACAAATGATCAGTTCTTTGAAGAGTTCCAATATTCAATTATCTCATCACAGATTTTAAATGATCGGCATGGTTTCAGGTTCACTTTTGATATTAAAAAATCAATTCTTGATTTCCATAATGATAAATTTAAAAATCGTAAGAATATGGTCTTTCAACAAAATAAAGTTTTCCCTACAAAATACGGGAGATGTCAAAAAAATACTAGTAATAAACTAATATTAACCAAATCATTTGATTATAATACAATAATTATCTTAAGTTATAAGATATTAAATTTTTTGAAATCTTCAGTTTCACAAAAACCAGAATTCAATAATACAAAGAAAAAAGTTTTGATTATAATTTTAATATGCTTGTATCTTACTTTTCAACAAGATTATTTTCATATCCAATATTTGAAATACAAAACGTTACTATCATTAAATAAGACTTTAAAATCATTACAAAGAATGGACGCATTAACTCATAAATATTACAATGCATATCAAGAAGTATCAACGTACAAACCAATAGTTACAATCATCACAAATAAAGATTCGTCAGACGTCAATTTATCCAACATTGAACAATTACTAGAATCAACATTGGATTTGTTTTATTTTAATTTGAAATCATATATAAAGGATATCCTCCCAGTTATTAATACGAATGAATTATCGAAATACTGCGACATCTATAATATTAAATTTTCAAACTTATATGATTATATAAACCTACCCATAGTTGAGATAAAAGAAAAAATGAAAAGAATGGAAACATTAGAAAAATTTTTATTATGTTGTTTACTTTCACTTAATAATTCAAGCATCCCACAAAATCAAAATACAATCAATTCATTGAACAATATATTTAATGATTGTGGTATCGAAAGCATAGATGGTTGTCAATACAGTAAATTAGAAACCACATTAACGGTGCTGAAAAGCGTTGACGAAACAGTTACTTTCTTATCACAAACGTTGCATACAAATAAAAATCTTCTATTTACATCAATCGATTACTCACAACCAACCTCATCGGGATCAGATGACCCTTCCCCATTACCGGTTAACGTCAGTAAACAGAATCATCAATTACTGGTAATGATGGATAAATTAGTGGAAGTAGAAAAAAATATATTGAGTTTGTCTTCAAATCAAGTTGATTCTAAAGAAGATAATAATGAAATAACCAAAGAATTACAATCAATACTAAACATTTGGAAAGCAATAAATAAATATGATAATAACAAACAGATATCGATGCCTAAAATAAAATCGTTAAATAATAGATTTTCAATTGACATTTGTAAAGCCGAGGATGATAACAATAAAACAATATCAAATGATAATAATGATTATATTGATATTGAAGATCTTAACAGAAATGCTCAACTTAAAACAAACACAATGAATAAAGTGGCATCATATACAGATTTAAATGAGAATTACCTCATAAATAAGGATAATGAATATCACGGACGACCTATTGCTGGTATATTTACAAATGATGTAGAATCGTCATCGAATATGTCATTTGATTCGTCAAAGACATCACTTCTTAATGGATTAAGAGAACTCACTGATGAAGAACTGCGAAAAAAATTAGACATGAAGATTTCTAATATGGCGGCAGAAAATAAGCGTGGGAAAGAAAGTTTAAGGACGAAGAAATCATTCGATCTTTTGAGACGTCAAGCTAGTACGGAAAATAGCATTGTACATGATAATTATAATGATGAGAACATTAAAACTAAAAGCAGGACTTCTAGTTCAATGGAATATTCGTCAGAAGAAACTATCCCAGTTATTTACGAATTAAAGGAACTTTTAAAAGGCAGGCAATAACTTAACGAATAGGTTCTGCATAAGAGTATATAGATTATATCAAACTAGTTATAGAATTTTTATTTATTAACATTTATAAATAGATAATAAAATGAATTTGTAACATTTTTTTAAAGAATTTTTACTCTTACTTAAAATTATTCAACATATAGAGCAGAATATTTTGAAGAATAATTGATAAATTATAAAGATTAGGGATATGTAGTTTATATATAAATAGATAATATAATATTACGGTAAATATTTATATAGTTTATTCCAAGATGGTATCCTTTCCATCGAACACTTTACCTTTGTATTGTGTCAAATTTTCACCAGAATAACTAACCTTCCCAGAAACTTCAACTAAAGTATCATCTTTTATTATAGCACCTGCATTTTTTAACCAAGATGTACCCAAATTTAAGTATGCAGCACGACTAGTATCTGGATTATCATTAGCGGTACCTGATGCATTTTTTAATGGTGAAAATTCCATTGATCTTTCTACTTCTAAACAACCAAATTTATTTAATGGAACGGTAGGGAATACATCAAAAATGAATTGTTCCAATTTAATACCATTTGGTTCTGTTGGAACAATAAGTTCTCCAGTTTTATTATTATATATAGACATTTTCTTGTTGGCAATATGATATGGCATATGTTCACACCAATTATCTAATTCACGTTCTAATAAGTCTACAGAATAATAATGGTTAACAATGTTAGCAGCTCTTAATCTTAATAAACCTTCGGAATCTTTTGCTTCAGCTAATTCTTTTGAGATTTCAGAATACTCAATGACGCATGGTTTGCTATCTTTTGTAGCTATTAAACCTACAGATTCAGCAGCATCTCTCTTTCTGACAGCTTTTGTAGCCAATTCGAATCCATATTTGATTGCAAACCCAATGAAGACAGGATCAGCTAATTTTGATAAGACATTATCAACACAGTACATGTAAACATGTTTGATATTGTTTCTTTTAAAATCATCTATAAGGTTGTTATCCTTTATAGCACGATATAACCCACCATTTCCATCTGGGGATTCGACTAAGCCAGTAGGAGAACCTAATAATAACTTCTTACCAGTCAAGTCGAATGCAGGTAAAATACCTTGATTGAAAAATTTAATTTGAGAAGATTCTAATCCAAAATAAGAATTTTCTTTAAAGAAATCTTCAGTCACTTGACGAGTTAACTTAGATGTCATGATATACCAAGGAATTGGTGATTTTGCACTTGCTAATTTTTGTAAGCAAATCAATTTTTCTGCTTGAATTTGAAACAAAGATCTATGAGAAGGTAATCCAATATCATAACAACCTTTTGGCTTAGAAGAACCTAACCGCGTACCTTGACCACCAGCCATTAGAAGCACAGCAACTTCACCTTTAGAAATCACATCCAAACCTAATTGAATGTATTCTTTTTCAGCTTCAGCATTTCCAATAATTGAGTAATAAGAAGAAGCAGGTAATGGTTCAATGTTGCTCTTATCACTACCGTTGTTCTTGGAAAACGCAAGTGCAGCTTGGCAATCCTCAACTAACTTTGATGGATTGACTCTAGCAGCTACAGAGCCCATTCTTTCCAACAAAACCTTTTGATCATCCGCAGTTAACGAATCAAAATGATCGAATAGCTGTTCTTGTCCAGCATCAATAAACAACTGTTTAACATCCGTAGCGGCAGTCATGGTGTCTTTGTTACCGTATGATGCTATGGGAGATAGTCAGATACCCATTCCCTCAACAAATACAACCATCACAACACAATATGTTTAAATATTTTATAAAATTTTAGTTTCACCAATATTTATAAAATAAATATTCAGTAAATAGCAAAATAGCAAAATAGCGCGACTGTAATAAAATCAAAGTGACAGCAAATAAAATTGTGTAATTTATCAAACAATAAGCAAGATTAAATGGCTATTGGGTTATGTTGGAGAGGATGGAGGGTTAATAACTGTTACTATATAAGGTTATGTGTGTATGTAGAAGTGTATATGTGTATTTATTGAGATTAGGAAACAGTGCAGTGGCGTCTATAATAAAGTGGATGGTGCACCTGCTTGTTTCTTGAAGAAGAGATTGTGGATGTCCCTTAGGTTTCTAGTACTCTCATTTGCGTCTAAGGTCCTCTATTAGTTTTTGTGGGTCATTGTATAGTAGTAAGACACTCATTATACCTTTTAGTTGTTTCAGGCCTCTTGTTGGAGGGTCCCAGGATTGATATGATTCCCATAGATATGCTAGACGTGATATTGCTTCTTGGTTTGACTTTCCAAATGTCAATGGGTTCGGGAAACATTGGTTTCTGAAAGAGTAGTCTAATGAAATGCTGAAATTCACACTAGTAGGTTCTTCTTGTTTTGGTAAATTTTTCAACAACATGAAATCTGATAAAGTTTCATGTAATTTCCAAACTAAATCATATTGGTTCGTTGTTCTTAGAATACTTTTAGGAGTGGAATGATCATCAGATAATTTTAAATGTTTTTTATGGATTGGTGATTTCGTTTTGATCGTATTTTCGATAAAGCATTTGTATACATCGTCACAATCGTACATATCTCCATACAGTTTAATTAATTCAGGTGATTTAATACTTTCAAAATGTGCAAATTCTAAAAATGAATATAAGGAAGATATTAATGATGGTAATGAGAAATTCTCATTTTCGGGTGGTGGATCTAACGATTTCCATTTTGTCTCCATTTCTAGAAGCCATGTTTTAAGGTCGTTTTGTATTTGTTTCTTTACACTTGCTGGGACAGTATTCTCATTATATGATCTAGAAATGAAAAATGGTGATATTAACTTGATCAATGGAATGAATTCGTTATATCCTAAATTTAAAGTTAACAAAAAATTATTTAAAAGGACAATTTCAAAACGTCTTGATTCTGGGATTGGAATACTTGATTCAAATTTTAAACTTTTTAAATGCACGTTATCCAATCCGAGCAATTCTGGTTTTTTCGTATCGATACCTAAAAATTGTCCATTACACCAAACATGTCTGAATATCTTTGGATGCGTGTAATCTATTGCTAACTTCTGTGAAATAGTCATAAAATTATCGTAAAGTTTACCAAAAAATGTTAACCTAAATTGTTTCCAATTAAATAATAACCAATCTAAGTCTTCTTGAACTTTTCGAGATTCATCAGAATTTAATTTTCTATAATTCCTTATTTTACTCAAAGTTGCCTGCTCCAATTTAGTACAACCTTGAAACAATTGTTTTTCTCTAGCTTGTCTTATTTTTGTATAATCCTGTTCTTTCGATTCGTTATTGTTATCTGTATTGTGGTCCCAAAATCTGTAACCTTGTAAATTTGAGTCAAATGATAAGATTCCAATGTATGCAGTATCGTTGAATTCTAATTTATCATGTCTCTTTAATATATGAGCAGCCAATGCAATAATCAATGGTATACTATGATATATACCAACGAACAAAATTGAATCAACATCTTTGAATAAATTCTCGAAATTTTTCAATAACGATATACACTGTTGTAAGCAAGTATCAATATCTTCGGTATCCAATGGACATTGGAAAGACAAGGCTTTTGTCGAGCTAGGTAATTCGTGTTTCAAAGACTGAGCTAACTTTAAAGATAAATAGTTGGAATTTCTTTGTGATTGAATGGAAAATTTTTCATATTTATCAGGTAAATTCCCAGTAATAGATATGATTAATATTTTTTTGTTTCTTAGCAATCCACTTGTATTCTTCTTTAAATACAAATGGTTCTCGTTTGGGAATTCATAGTGTTCTTTTATTGAGTTAGCTAATTTTGTTTTCCAAGGTTGTTCATGTAAAATATCCAATGGAGAATCAGATGGTAAGATAATTGAATTGTTAATAAATATTTTATAACCCAATGGGCCATTACCACCAGCATTACCAAGATGTTGTAAAGGATGATGATTCAATTCCAAAGGATACCTTGCAGAACCAGTACCAAATACAGAAACAGTACCGATTTCATTAAATGAATTCAATGAATCCTCAGTATTAATTTCTGTCAACTCTTCAAACCAACACCAACTAGCATCATGTTTATTGATATGCTGCATTGCCTCATTATGTAAATACTCCAACTGCTCTTCACTCAACTCTGAATAGTGTAGATTATCATTTATAATAGGAACAGGGTTGTTAAATGTAGGCATTCTATTCCAAACATTCTGATACCAAGTGGGACCTGTATTACTTGTTGCATTAGTCTCACTAGTATTATCGTTATGCTGAACCTCTTCCGATTGAACATTCTGTCTGTTGGGCCACCAGGACATCTTATAAACAATAGGTGATCCTTGTTATACTATATTATCTTGCTGTTGGCTCACTTTTGCACATTTCAAAGTAACTTAAATCAACTTATAAAGTGTATAAAATTGATTTATTTAATAAGGGCGATGCTAAACGAATTTGATGATTACAAAGTATAAGAGGAAGTGAAGAATAAGAAGACAGTTTGCAAGTTAATGATGGATGATATACTGCTGGCAAGGTTGCAAGAGAGGGATATAGTGGAGAGTCGGTACTGTGAGTTGTTTGTTGATCATTTAAGCTTTGGGAGTGAGAATGGTGCTCATAATTCTGTTGATAAAGAGATGGTAGTGAAATTAAAGAAAGATGTTATTGCTAAAAATAGTGACATTGCACGATTGAAAGAGATTGTGACGGTACAGAAGCAGACTAATAACAAGATTAATGATGAACTGATCAGTTTGAATATAGAAAACAATCTTCTGCAGGAAAAATTAGGTAAAATAACTACAGAATACGATAAATTGATTAAAAGATGGTTAAATGAAAAGCAAAATCAAATAGATGATATGAATAATTTATTGTAATTTAATTTGTATATATCCTTATGTACAAGAGATGATTATATATATATATGTATAGTGATTGTGATTGTGATTGTGATGACAATAGCGGTTGTGGGTTAGTTAATTCTACATAATATTTCACCATCTAATCTTTTAGCAACGCAGTCATTGATATCCATTAATACCATATTTTTTTCACTATCTTCAGTTCTCACTAGAATCAATTCACCAGGTTGCAATGGTTTGATCAATCTGACAGAGTTCCCTGAACACAACTGTTTCATATCAGTATGATTCAAATAAATACGTAAATTTGGCTTAGAAATTAATTTACAACTTGATAATACAGGTTTATTTTCTCTGTATTTCAAATTCAGCCATAGTCTTCTAGTGGCAATATTATCAGGAGTAATCTCTACAGGTTCTGTGTCCGGTGCTTTGGTGGACCCTTTGGTCAACGAAGAGATGAACCCGTTCTTATACAAACTATAAGCAAATTGTAAATGTAATCTGGAATACGGTATTGAAGTTAATGGAATTCTTACCCTTGAACAATTCTGCAAATGAGCGCAAGTGTTTGCTAGTTTAACTAAAGACATTGGTACGATACAAACTGTAGATATGCTAATACACCGTAACGATAACTGTTGTTGTTATTGGTGTTCTTATAACCCATCGATTTACCAATTTTAAACAAGCATATTTGCATCTTTTATAACAAAAGTTTCATATTTTTTTTCAAAATAATTTTTTTTTTCCAAAAAAAAACACCTTCAAAGGGGAAAAATTGATCATTTAAGAAAGATTTAAACCAAATTTAAACTGAAGAAATGGGTTACTGGAAGGGTGGAAACCAGTTCAATAGAGTCGTTAGTGGCCGTATTAGAAGCAGTATGTTTAGGTTATGTTGTCGTAGTTTCAAGAAGAGTAATTTCAGCCGTGGAATCCGGTTGTACAGCAGTGGGAAAAGTAAGACATCCACTTCTCATGAGTATCCAGGTTTTAAAAAGATTATGTTGATTGGTATACTGGGCACTGGTGTGTTTGTGCAAACTGTAAGAACTCTGGATAAGAGTAAACCAAAAGTATCGTTATCACAATCAGAATTCGACGATCAACAGAACGTATTGAATGGGTTAAGAAGAAAAATGACAATTTTCAAACCAGATGATTTAAATTTACAAGTAACACAGCTATCAATTACAGAGGTGGGTAATTGCATTACACCAACCACTAAAACTATCGATGCTTTCAAATTGATTGAATCCACATTAAACAATGCAGATGATCCGTACCAACCGTTGATCCATCAGATAGCTCAAAAAACACATACTCTTGCCAATACAAGAGCACTCATGGAACAATTACCACAAGGACTGATCGTGAAACTGCTTGCAGACCACATGAGAGCCAACGTACACCCGGGAGACCATGTAATCATCTTTAACTTCCCACTAGACATAAAAGATGCAATCAAATTCGAAAACGAAGTTTCATTAATCTCAAATATCATCACGAAACGCAACCCTGACCAATCTAACGACATCGTCCAGTACTACAGCACAGTCGACAAGATCCACACAGTCTAATAGCAGACCCCTTGTACATATATATACCTACATTCATATCAATCTAATAAATAAATAAATAAATCCATGTACATATTCATCTCATCATCTTATAGCTTGTTCGTTCGTTTAAGAAGACACTAACTACGTGGCCCGTTGCGAAATTGAAGAAAGAAAATAATTTTTGGTGAAGAAATGTTGTTAAAAGAAGAGTTAACAGTTTATAAATGGGATTGTGTGTTGTTGTTGAGCCATTGGAAAGTACCAGGTGTGTCGAAACAGTAGCAATGGCAGGTAAGAAGTCCAAGTCTAAGAGCAAAGTGCATACAGGGTCGTCTCCGGATGCCAAGACAGGAACAGACACGAAACAAGAAGTTCATGAAAATACTGGTTCATTGCAAGATGTCATTGATCAAGATACAGTGGTTGAGTATGAGTTCAAAGAAGGTCCAGAGAGACCTTATGTGGTCACTGAGCCAGCTGGGGATGAATTGTCCACTTTGCGTACTATGAGTAGTAAATGGGAAAGGTTATTGGTCTTGATGTTGACTGCATTCACTGCATTCATTAGATTAAGAAATTTAGCTTGGCCAAATAGTGTTGTATTCGATGAAGTTCATTTCGGTGGGTTTGCTGCCAAATATATCAATGGGAAATTCTTCTTCGATGTCCATCCTCCATTGGCTAAGATGTTGTTTGCATACATTGGAACTATCTCTGGTTTCACTGGTAATTTTTCATTCGATAACATTGGTGATGAATTCCCAAATGATACTCCATATGTGTTCATGAGATTATTCTCTGCTACTGCGGGTGTATTGACTGTTTTGTTGATGTATTTCACTTTACGTGCATCAGGTATTAGAATTTGGATTGCTTTCTTAACTACTATTTGTTTTGCAGTAGAAAATTCATTCGTTACAATTTCTCGTTATATCTTATTAGATGCTCCATTGATGTTATTCATTGCAGCAGCTGCTTACTCTTTCAAGAAATTCGAATTGTACCCTTCATTCTCATGGAATAGTTACAGATATTTGTTAGCTACTGGTGCTGCATTAGGTTTCGCAGCTTCTTCTAAATGGGTTGGTTTGTTTACAATTGCTTGGATTGGTGCTCTTTGCGCTTTAAGATTATTCATGTCTGTTGGTGATTTATCAAAACCAATCAAACAAACTGCAAGAATGGCAGTAAACAAATTAGTCTTCTTATTGGTTGTCCCTTTTATTTTATACTCATTTTTCTTCTACATCCATTTTGAAACTTTAGTTAATGATGGTGATGGAGCTGCTTTCTTCACTCCAGAATTTAGAACTTCTTTGATTGGTAACACTATCCCACAAAATGTGCAATCAAACGTCGGTATTGGCTCTTTAGTTACTTTAAGACATACAGGTACAATGGGTGGTTATTTACACTCTCATAGTCATAGTTACGAAACAGGTTCAAAACAACAACAAATTACATTATACGGACATCTAGATCAAAATAATAAATGGTTGATTGAATTAGCCAATAATTCTGGTGTCTCTTTGAAAAGTTTCCAAAATGTTTCTGATGGCACACGTATTAGATTATTCCATCCAGAAACTGAACACAGATTACATTCTCATGATCATAAAGCACCTGTCTCTCAATACAGCGACTGGCAAAAGGAAGTTTCTGGTTATGGTTATCCAGGTTTTTCAGGTGACTTGAATGATGATTGGGTTGTTGAAATTGATAAATCAAAATCTGCTCCAGGTGAGGCTCAAGAAGTAATTAAATCTATTGATACTAAATTCAGATTGAAACATGCTATGAGTGGTTGTTATTTGTTCTCTCATAATACGAAATTACCAAAATGGGGTTTTGAACAACAAGAAGTTTCATGTGCTCATGCTGGTAAACCATATTTAACATTATGGTATATCGAAGATAGCGAAAATCCAACTTTACCTTCTGATACAGAACGTGTTTCATATACCACACCAGGTTTCTGGTCTAAATTAATTGAATCTCATGAAAAAATGTGGTCCATTAATAAAGGTTTGGTTGAAACACATTCTTACCAATCTTACCCACAAGACTGGCCATTGTTACAACGTGGTATCAGTTATTGGGGTGAACATAACAGACAAGTCTATTTATTAGGTAATGCTATTATGTGGTGGTCTGTATCTTTCTCTATTGCTGTATTTGCATTCGTTTCAGTTTATGAATTATTCAAATGGCATTTAGGTGGTAAGGTCTTACAAGAAGCAGCTGTTATTAACTTCCATATTCAATTTATTGAATATTTCTTAGGTTATGCTGCTCATTATATTCCTTCCTTTTTGATGCAACGTCAAATGTTTTTACATCATTACTTACCAGCTTACTATTTTGGTATTTTAGCTTTTGCTCACGTTTTGGATATTACAGTTACTCGTGTTTGTCAATCTAGAAAGAGAATTGGATATGCTACAGCTATTGTGTTTACTATTGCATGCTTATATTTCTTTAACAATTACAAAGCTTTAGCTTATGGTACTGAATGGACTCGTGATTTATGTAAGAAGTCACAATGGTTAAGTACCTGGGATTATGGTTGTAACAACTTCCCAGTATCTTATGAAGAATATGCTACTATTGCCACCACAAAAGCTCTATCAACTCCAACTGAAACAGCTTCTGCATAAATTATCATGGATGATAGTAACGACACTATTATTAGTAATGGAAAATAGATAACAAAAAAAAAACTCAAAGATTTTTTATTCATTTTCTATATGAAATGATATAAATATTTTATTGATAGATATTATATCAAAAAATCTATATATCAGTATATAATAAATATATATATATAAATAATAAAAAAAATATATCAACGTAACCTTATTTAAATTGTGTTATTGTCCTTCTATTTTGGATCTATAGCCTTTGATTTTTTCTTTTCTTTAAATATGTTAGGAAGATTATGCCTAACGTCATAAATCCGACTACTATGGCAGATATTTTTACGGTACTGAAAGTGTCTATGTAACAAAGAACCCCTTTACTGCAGGTTTGTTCTTCTGGTGTAGTGTTAGCAGATAATTCTTTTGCTAACAAGGATGTAAAAAACTTCACAGTGAATAAACCTCCTGAAGTGCTTAATCCCCATATCGTACTGAATCCATCAGACCCAAATGTTTCTGCTATCACTGAAGGGAATGTTCCAAACAGTATACCAAATGAGAATCCAAACAGTATGGAACAAGTTGTAATTGTTCGTATTTCCACTGGTAAATGATCATTTGACGACATACTCGATATATCGATTGAGTCTATGAATGGAGATTGTTTAGAGACTAATTTTATTGATGCACAAACCACGATCATAGCTGATATGAAAATATTCCATAATCTTTGTGAATTTAATTTCTTTACAAGAAAATCAGATATTGGACCAGATGATATTCTTCCAACAAAAGACATGATGGATAATAATGATACTTGTAATGATTGTATTTTATCTGCATTTAAGTTATAAATTTCTGGGTCCAATGAATTTACGTTAGTTTGGACTAAAAACCCAACTGAATAAATATACATTTGTCCAATCCCTTGTAAAGTTGCCAAAATAAAAAAATAAGCTAAGAAAGATGGATTTTTAATTGTTCTAATTATTGGATTTTCTTTTCTTGCTTTTATTACTTCTGTTTCTGTTACATTACTCATTTGAGTATCGATCAATGCAGTTTCTGGAATATCTGCAAGACGTCTCGGAGATGCAGGGGATAAAACAGGATCCATATAACTTATATTATCTCTTGGAGATTGTAAAATATTATTATTAGCATTGTCGTGTATCGATGATAACATACTTGCAGTAGGTTGTAAAACAGGGGTGCTTGGGGATGGAGATCTTCTTAATTCAAAAGAATTTGTTGCTACTAAAGGAGACATCAACGTATCATCGTCATTTTGTGTAATATCTCTATATTTATCATCTATTTGATGTGGTATTAGAATTTTTATTGTGAAGCAACCAATAAGTGTCATAGTAGAACAAACAATTGATAAAAATTTAAAAACATTATCAATATTTGAACCAAATAACCAGGTACATAATGAAGAAAATACCATACCAGATAATGCATATAATGATACAGGGAATGCACCAGCAGTTCCTCTAAATTGTGGGAAATTTGTAGTACAACATGCAACAGATGAATATAATCCACAAACTGAACCAAACCCAACTAAAGTCAATGCAAATGATAATAATGGGAAATTTGAAATTTCATTATTATGACAGTAACCAAGTATAGTATAAGCAATAAAAGTACTAATTGAACCAATAAAGCAAGCTAATTTTGGATCTTTATCTACAATCATCCCAGCGAAAAACCCACATAATGAACTACCAATATTCAACGATAGTGATAACCCACTAGATTTTGAAATTGGGAAATGACATTTCTCTAACAGTTGTGGAGCATAGTATGAATACAGATATGGAGTTCCTGATCCCAATGCCACTATATTACTTCCAATGAAACATTTCAATAAAGTCGATCTCAATGATCTAGCATTGACCATATCTCTTGTAAAATGGAGTATTAACGATAATGATAAACCGATATGAGTATTCCTGCTAGCAGCTTACCAGGAGATAGCAATAAACACAAACACTACAGTTGCTAGATCTTGGACATGTAAACAGAGATCTGGTAAGTTTTTATTTCATAATCATTCTTATATCGCAAATGCGAATACGTTATATATTTTACAATTTAAGAAGCAAAGAAGTGCAGTTAAAAGCAATTGAAAAAGATAGAACTATATACCAGAGTGTAAAGCACCATTACAAGTTGTGCACACGTCTTTGTATACTTGTTTAACCCATATATTACTACTTAAAACTGTATATATTTATTAATAGTCACTGTTTTTACTACTAAATCCCATTTCACGTGCACCGTTTTGGTGCAAAAATTGCCAAATTGTTTCAAGAAGAAGATGAACTGAACTGAACTTGTTTAAGATGTTTAAGACGATGGGTTATATATATACAGATTGAATAGTAGGGTTGAGGATCCATTGGGTATCATCTTTGTGTTGCAGTTGTGAGTGTTTGGGAGTGCTGATTAGGTGAAAGGACAATGGTGAATGACGGTTGTTTGAACTCAGAAGAGTTTTTATTAAAAGTTTCAGATTATTTTAAAATTGCCAATGAGAAGCATATTTCAGTGCGTTTAACTGTGAAACGTTTAGTTATTGTGGATCCAGTGGAACCAGCTGCAGAATTCGATGTGGCTGAACAACCACTTTACGATATTTCTAAAAATGCTCAAACGGTTGTAGTAACATCTCCAGATATTATTTCAAATAATGAATATTCTCTTTTAGTAAGGGCTTCGTATGGCTCACATAAAGGGAAGAATAAGTGTTCTACTGTAGTGAAAGCTGAATCTTTGGATAAGTTTTGGCAAGACTATTCTTCTGTTGTAAGAGGTGGTATGAATGGTTTAGTCAAAAAGAAGAAAAAGAAGAAGACTGCCAAAAATGTATCTACTAAGACAAAAAAATCACAAAAAAATTAAATAATTTCATTATGAAACTTTTGTATACTATACTATATTATTATATTTATATTTGTATTAATCATTATCCCCAATATATGTATATTTACTTATTAAAACTTATTTAAAATGATTACAGAATTTTTGAACCTGTTCAATTGGAACACCGTATACTGGATTTATAGGTAATATATTCGACAATCCAATACCTTTACGTGGTTGTGCATTAATTGATGAAGGATCGTTGGCATTAGTAATACCATAAGAATATTCAACTACTGATAATCCAGACAAAACATAGTTTGTATGATAAAAATCAGGTCTTTTACCAGGTTTATCTCTTAAACCAGGGAAATTCTCATCTTGACAACAACGTAAAATATATTCTCTTGACTCATTATGATTCATTATATATTCACCATATCCGTATGCTTCTAAGATGGCAATTGAACCACCGACCCAAAAACTATAACAACCGTCAACTAATTTATTACTTCTCCCACAAAAACCTTTTTCTTCATTATACTGTTTAGTAGCACACCATTCAATTAATTTTGGTAAGTTTATACTATCTAATTTCCCTAGAATAGCTAAACTTGCCACTGAACAAAATGTATAACCTCCATGTGCTTCATCTTCATGTGGACAACCGCCAAATCCACCTTCATAATTTTGACAATTTATCAAATATTCTAAAACATTTTCAGTTAATTCCTCAGTTATTATATTTAGCATCGACGCTATACTTAAAGCACAATATACACCTCTGGTATCAGTTTCACCAACGTTAAAACATGTTTTAAACCCACCATCTTTTTGTTTCAACGTCAATAACCATTTGTAGATTTCCTCTCTGTTGATTCTATCCCAACAATTATCAAGATTATCACATAAAGATAATGCATTGATAGTAGCATAAGTGGCAGCAATATGTGGTAATTGACCAACACCACCACCAAAAGGTCCGCCTGTAGGAGATATTTTAAATGATTTTTGAACAATACGTTGTTTAGTCTCATCATCCAACCAAGCTGAATTCATGGTACATAACGAATTGGCAATCCAATATAACATCCAAGGTTGTGATGCATCCAGAGCAGTCATCTGATGTGGTAATTGAGTATTAAATGCTAAATCCAAATACATCTTATGGAAATCTTTATTCAAAAGGGCCTCTTTGTCGACTGCAGACAGCAACGAGATACAGGCTTCCATAGCCTTGTTTCTATCCAACGTGGTCTCAGTTTCTTGTTCTTTAATTAAAGGTACAACGTCCATTTCTTGTTCTGATACAATTCTTTCAACGATTTGTCTGTTTCTACCTAGCAGTTTTGTCTTGATAAAAGCAGCTCTCTTAGCACTCTGTTCCATCTCGAATAACCAAATAAGACCATTCAATCGACACTGGTATATAAATAGATGAATCAAAGATACAGCTTAATATTATAACGAGAAATTTACCATCTGGAGAAGACAATTTAATTCCAATAACTATATTTTTGTAACAAATAACTGTAACTTAATTTCATTTTAGTGCTTAGAAAAGGTCGTTGCACTAAGCGATGCTTGGTTGAAATATTTTGTATCAAGATGAAACATGAAACATGAAACATGAAACAATGTCGATGGGGATGTAATTACTGTTTTAGTTGATTAACATGGTGGAGTGTACAATACAGATATGGTGGATTCTTTTCGATAGTTATAAAAGGGACTACAGAATGCCTATATAGAGATAGAAAGAAGATACAGATGCGCATGGGTGGGGTAGGAAATGAATTATATAATATATTTAGAAGGATCTTTCATTTGTTTTAACTTTTGATAACCGTTATTATCCACAACTATTCGATTCCATCTGTCTCAGTATATATATGGGAATGTCGAGGTTGTTATGGGGTAAATTACAGGTCATTCCAGCCAAATAGCCAGTTGTTGACCTTGTGCAAAACACCTGCTGTTTGTTCTTGTTGTTGTTGCAGGTTTAGTTCTTCTTGATGACGCATTTTTGTTTCTAAACTTCTTAAGAAATTGTGATTGTTTGTATTGGCGTTATGTACAAAGAGGGATTTACCATCTTTGATATCCAATCTACGAGTAGAGTATGCGGAACTTGAACTGTCTAGTTGGTTGTTGTTATTGTTATTGTTGAAGTTGATGTTATCATTATTTTCACCGTTGTTTTCTTGTATCTTGTGATCATTTGAAAGATTAGTATTATTTGGAGTTCTATGTTGATCAGCAAAGGATGTGCTATTAGTGGATTTCAAGTTTAGATTGATATTACCAATATCGTCTATTTTTTCAATTTTACAAGAAGCTAATTGTTCAACTGCATTTTTTGTATATGGAACACAACCAATCAATGAGCCACCTAATACTGTACCATTTTCTTGTAAAGCTCTTAGAGAAGATGCTTGTGAATCATAAGTTAATTTAACCCAACCATCACCTGTGAAAATAGGATATTTTCTTTCAGTCTTGTTATTCATTATATTCGAAACACCGTTACTATTATTACTACTGTTAATGTTATTGTTAATGTTCATATTGTTAATGTCTGATTTACGACCACATAATCTTAATGAAGAAGCATTGATACCTGATGGACTACGTAACACTTGGAAATCTTCTAGAATATTACCAAATTTAGAGAAATGTGTTATAATAGAATTAGAAATAGATTCAGGATAACCAAATACTAAAACCGCGCTTTCAGTTGAAGTAACTGTTGGTGAAGAAGCAGCAGTTAGATTATCATTACCATTTGTGGAAGATTGGTTGGAAAATAAGTTTGATAGAGTAGATTTATCGAAGGCATTTGTAACGTTTTCCTGTTGTTTAGAAGAATTTGTCAAAGATACAGATTGAGATGTATTTCCTGAATTGTTATTGATGATAGAAAAATCACTAATATTACTTGGATTTGTTGAATTCCATTGAGCAGGAATAGGAACTTTCACACCGAATTCATCTTCACGTTGCCAATCGTTTAATGAAACAGTTGGAGGTGCTTCATTAGAATCGATCAACATGTCGTTATGCGATATGTTTGAACCTTGGTTATTCTTCTGTTGAGCAAACAATGAACCAGTTTTCTTAGAACCAAATGTTAAATTTTCAAAACCTGATTTATTATTCATCAGATTGCTTGAAGAAGAAGATAAAGATGTAGTTGATTGTGACGAGTCACTAGTCTGAGTACCATTTGGACCCATTTGTTTGGCTGTTCTCCTGATAATCGTCTGTGGGATAGCTCTCTTTTTTGGATTATTAAACCAAACAGGTTCTTCCTTCTGTGAATGTTGTTGGAACTGAGATTGATCAGTAGCAAACATCGGATTAGAACCAACACTAGCAAAAGAGATATACGGTTGCTGTGACTGAGACTGGGATTGTTGGTACGGTTGTTGTTGCGACGTCTGTTGTTGCATCGAAGGATTATTCATCGGTTGTGAGAAATTAACAGAAACGTTATTAAATCTTCCCCCGGAAGATTGTGCACTGGTGCCAAACATGTTTGTTAAAAAAAAAAAGCACAGAAATAATACTCTACAGCAACTGCCAATTAACAACAGATATAGTATACCTTCTTGGATCCTCTCCTCTCCCTTCCACAACGAATAAACTACCCAATTTATCATCTTCTTGTATACATTTCATCTAATTCCCAGCTGATCTTCTCATCATTTTTGCAAAAACTTTCCAAAATTCGTTGTATGGGCACCCGGGTAACAAATTAGTGAAGGAACTATAAACTATGAACTATAAACTATATTAAATTGTGTATTATATATATATATATATATATATATGTGTGTGTGTGTGTGTGTGAGGGCGATTCCTATTGCAAGGTGTACTTCTTTTGCTTCTTCTTCAGTACTGCCAGTTGCTGTCTCATGGTGACGTACCCAAGATGGATTTTACCTAGAAAATGGTCTGCTAACCTTCTGTCTGTATCCAGTCTTGATAAGTATGCTCCGCATACTTCACATACTTGTAACTTCTGTTGGGCACTCTGTCCTACATTCTCTGTGATATTTCGTACTTTTGTCGCCACTTGTTGTCTCTTGGCTCTCAATTCTTCTAACTTCGATGATTGAATCATTGCTTTCGTTACTTCGTTGACTTTCAACAACGTCTCTATTTCTTGTCCCATCAATCCTATGTTGGTATCTAGCGTATCCAACTCTTCAGTGATTTCTTTGATTTTAGCAATTTCTTCAGGTGTATGTTCTAAATTCTTCAAAGCAACAGCGATTTGGCCATTGCATTCGTTGATGAACTTGGATAGTATTATATAGTACTCTCTTTCGAATTCAGGGAACGTCTTAGACTCCTTCTTAGTTTCAACTTCGTATTGAAACTTACATTTAGCAGAATGGATTTGGGGACACCTTCCCAGACTCTGTTTAGTGCCAAGGAATAGGTCATAAGGACATTCTCCGACCAAATATGACTTGCAAATTCTAGGATCATACAGTCCTAGATCTTTCTGTCTACCACGATTATACCTTCCTCGACCACCATTCTGATAATCTTTACCCATCAACTGATCCAACAGTTTCTTCTGTTCACTGGCTGATGTCGACATATTAAAAACGCAAAAACCACACTATATTATATACAATAATGCACACACTGTTCCTCTACTACGACCACTACCTCAGCAACTGAGTTGTACTCTTATAAAACAAACACTTGGGGATCCTTCTTTTAAACATTTTGGCTCATCACTTTTCTTCAAAAATTCTTACCGCGATATCTTTTTAAACTGGAAATGTCTCTTATAAATAGTGAAATATATTAGAAACCTCACCAATTTATGATATAAAAGTATATACAAAGACATATAACAGTAGCCTAAACTTGAACGATGTATGTATTAGTATATCCCTTTGTGTTAGTTGTCTTTCTTGTACCATTCTTGATGGTTTCGTTCTTGCATTTTAAAGAATTTTTAACTTTTTGTAATAGATTATATATCTTTTTGTAACTTCTTATGTTTAAAAAGATTTTGAACACTTTGGAAATGTTAAATTGAACATATCTAAATATATTAGAGGAAGGGAATTGTGTAGCAATAATACTGTCTATAGATCAGTACCATGTTTTCTGTTAATAAGCTGTTTCATACCATCTCTGACTTGTACGACACAGTTGGGATTGGTAAAGTTTTGGATTCAGAAATAGACACAATTCTTATCTTAGGTGGTTCTTCAAACCAATTTGGTATTGACCTTTGCACAAAATTGGTACTGGAAAGACATATTAGAACGGTGAATATTGATACATATGATTTTTCTGGATCTATATTCCCATTAGACACTTATTCGAACGAATACACTTTCATTAAATGTCAGTCGTTTTTGAATGTAGAAGATATTAAAAAAGCATTTGCAGAAATAATATCAAGAGAAATCAAAGTCACTATACTGATCAATAACATACAAGAAGGGTTCGATACGTTGTATCAACCAAAATTTGAAACAAGATTGTCTATAACAGAGAAGATTCAACATTTAGAAAAATGTGTCACAATAAATTTAACTAATGTAATGATTGCTGTTAAATATTTTCTCAACAGTACTGTTCCTGAAACAATTGCAAGAGATTATAAATCAGCAAATCTTATAGAATTTTATATAGTCAATGTATCATTTGAATCCCCAGAAGGATGTCTCCCACATGCATCACATTTCATCTCATCAAAAATGGGATTAAACCAATTCCACGATGGATTGACTTCTGAATTGCAAATGGGGTTGCCAGATATGGTACGGCCTATAAAGACACTCTTAGTTTACCTTCCTTATATACTAGATGATAAAGAATGGGAGAAAGTTTCCCCCTTTTTAGCAAAAGATCTAGTGAGGTGCTTGGAAGATGGCAGAATGGGAAGTGCTGTTCTATCGACCACCGCATTCAACAAATAATTATACAAAAGTTATCCATAATATCCACATCCTGCTCAACAGGTCTTATATAGCTAGATATTTGTACTTACAATACATACATTTGCAATAAATATAACATCTTATCGTTATTAAAGCATAATCTAATGAGAAATGAATGGGGAAGGTGAAAAACACATCCAAGCAGAGTCAACAGATACTACTGATATATAGCACCCAGGAAAATAATCAGAATTGGTTGTGTCCATCTACCATTTGCTACTCCATGACAGTTTTGTATGGTTAATACCTCTTATATGAGAAAATTAACCATACAAAGCATTTGAAAAAGGTTCAAACAGAAGATTTTAAACAGTTTTAACAATTAGAAAGAGCAACAACGTCAATAACAAAGCAGTAACGGTGAGCAACTGAATCTACTAATGTCTACTACCGTAGGATCTATATTGACTACTGCATCTTATGCTCTTCGAGCAGTTTGCTTTCTTCATATAACTCATTCGTATATCTATGAATTTACTGAAACAAGAGGTGAATCGATGCTGCCGACATTAGCAGCTCAAAATGATTTTGTACATGTAATTAAGAAGTATAAAGATGGTAAATACTGTAATATTGGTGATTGCATTGTTGCTGTGAAACCTACTGATCCTAATCATCGTGTTTGTAAAAGAATTACGGGAATGCCTGGTGATATTATATTAGTTGATCCTAGTTTGAATGCTGAAAGGGAAGGTATTGATGTAGATGAACCATTCCAATCGTATATAAGAGTACCCAAGGGGCATGTTTGGGTCACTGGTGATAATTTATCTCATTCCTTAGATTCTAGGACATATAATTCAATTCCTATGGGATTAATTAAGGGGAAAATTGTAGCTGCCAATGATTTTGAACAACCGTTTTGGAATGGTTCATTGAATAAAATATGGGGCTACAGAAGAATAAAAAATACATATGTTGATGAGACTGAAGATTGAATATCTGCATGTGCATATGCAAATGCATCTAGTGTATAAATAGTAGTTAATGATAAATATTCCTGTTAATAATAATAATAATAACAATAACAATAATAATAATAATAATGAAATTATTTTTTCTTATAAATGTATATGTATATATATCTTAAAACTTTTTATTGATTACTTAATTACATATATTTATTGAAATCTCTTAAGAATTTCGAACCTACAATTAATGTTGGAACACCTAAGTAGAAAGCATATTGTAATGTTTCAAAAATAGATGCACCCAAATAGTAGTTAGTAAACACCCATTCGAAACCAATCAATAACAAAAGTAATGCAACAAAGCAAATGAAAGTGATACCACCTGGAATGTTAATAGTAGAAACGGCATTTGTTGAGAACCAAGTACCTATTAGGAATATAATACAGCCAACAACAGCTATTAAACTTGTAAGGGCGACAAAAGATGGTACTGTCTTTGGTTCAGCACGGAAAGTATGAATGATTTCTTCTTGAATGACACTTCTTGATGGTTGTTCGTAGTCAACCACTAAATCTTTAGATAATTGTAATTTGAAAGCATTCTTAAAAGTATTTTGTTCACCTTCACCGGCTCTAGCTAATAATAAAGTTGCAGTCAATGGTAATTCATCGACAATAGATTTATGCAATAGTACTTTTGGTAACTTAGAGATTTCAATCTTATAAATGTAAACTAATTTGTCCTTTACATCTTGAACAATTGGTTCTAAATAAGTTTCTAGATCACTTTCTGGGAAACCAATTAATAAATGACTATAATCCGGAACACCTTCATTAGAGTACACAGCAAACTTGAATTCAACAACTTCTTCCAAATCATCAATAACCACTGGCTCAGCTAGGGCAATCTTTTCTGTCATAGGACCCACAACACCGACTTTAATAGGATCTCTACCATTTTTAAAACTCAATTGACCGTAAGTTCCACTCAATGCAAAACATTGGCACGCTAGAGTACAAAACAACACGAATAAACTAGTAACCTGCATAACTGTCTCGCCAACCTCTTCAATGGACTACAACAATATACAATTGAATCATATATACCCCATATAAAACAAATAAACTATCCATTTTATTCACCCATTAACTACAATTTCAACCTTCTTTTACATTTCAACTTGGCTTAAAATCTCAATTTCGTGGAAAATGGTGAAGGCGTAGCGGCTACCCGGCTACAGCTACACTATTTAAAGTGTATCAATGAACCGATGGACCATGAACAATGGACCACTGACTCTGGAACAATGAACTTATTGCTATATCTATTTGTATTATTACGTACATATATGTATCTAAATACTGGCTACCGTCCTTTCCTGACTTTTATTTGGTCAATTGCAGCTGCAATGGCTAGCAATATTGATTTCCACTTTACTAAACCAACTTGGAAGATAACTCTTTGAATGATTCAATGATATCTTCTTCGTAGTTTTGGAACACTTTGTTCTCAATTATGCCAATGTCCTTGCCAGTGGCTGCATCCACCAGGATCTCCTTTGATGGGAATGACATCGTGACATTTTTTTGGTTAGGTACCATCTTAATACCTTGAAGAACTAATTGTAATTGTGCATTGCATTTGTCTCCACCATGACCGCCATAAGTAACAATCATTCCTGGCTTGCTGGCCCATTCATGATACAGGTAGTCGATTGCATTTTTCAATACTGCTGGGTACCCCCAATTGTATTGAGGAGTGACAAAAATAAATCCATGATACTGCTGGATCAGTTTACTCCATCTCTTTGTATGCTCGTGATCATATTCAGATGAATCGTGGATCTTGCTGGGTATCCCAGACTCATCATACATAGGCAGTCCAACATCTTTCAAATCAATTGCCTCTAACTGAATTTCTTTGTAAATATCACTATTTTCACTATTGATATAGTTCTTGATTGTATGGATGACAAAATCTGTTACAGCAGGACAAACTCTTGGAGTTCTAGTGGAAGATATAATAACACCAATTTTAACCATTTTTGTGTTGGATCCAATGAGCTGGTGGCTTCCTACCACAACTACTAACGAATAATACAGCTGTAGTAGAGATATAGAAATACCTCATCTCACTACAAACTTTTTTTGGAATATACCATATCTCTAACCACTTTACAAGCAACGGAGAGGGCAAAAGCGATTGCATGTGAATATATTGAACTATATGAGACATTGAGCAATAGCTTATTCTTGTACTATTTATCATTGGAATGAGCACCTTCACTGTGCAATCGGTATAACTCTGATATTTCTGACGAGATTAATATTAGTCATTTGTGATTTTATTCACTGCCTAATACACTTCATTAGGTTGGTTGGGTATAAATCTATCTATATACCTATATATTAAATATCTATCTATACAGGAATCACTTGATCATTTGATTCATAGAGAGTTTAAAATAGATGGTGGTAAAAGTAATTCAATTGGGTCCACAGTCGCATCAAATTTTAGTAACTTATGTTGATCAATTCCAAAGTGATTCAATTCTGGTATACAATCTCTTAAAAAGAATTCCTCAAATCTATATCCTAGATATGACATGATTAACAGATTTTGTAAATTTGTTGATATCAGACGCTTTGAATAAAATAAATAGATTGCAAACATCATACTCTTACTACTTATTTCTATTGGAATCCCACCATAACCAGTGTACAATCCAGGTAATATTAACATATTAATATCACTAGAGATATTCATTAAAGAATTCCATGTTGAATTGAAGACAGGTTCATAACCTGTTCTTAAAGGATTGGAATCATCAAATAATGAAGGGAACGGGACAACTACAGTGGGTACATGTAAGACATATTTGATTCTCTCATCATTTGAATTAATACCATGTTTTTGATGATACAAATTAGTATCAACCAATGTTACAGAATTGACTGGTTGATAACTATTGTTCAACTGTGATCTAAACCAATTCTCAAATAGCACACCACCATAGTATTCTTGTAAAGCAAGATCAAATCCTCCTCCTAAAAAGCCAAATGAATTACCAGGTGAAACAACACAACATTTGGCAGCATTAGCAGTATTTCCTTCATTTCTACCCTCTGGAGCATGTTTAAATAACAGCTTAGTTAATGATCTAAATGATCCATTATAGGTCTGAATTTTACCTTTATTTAGCAAAGAAGTATTCGATAGATGTTTCCTCCAAGATAAACATAATACCTCACTAGTATCACACAGTATTAGTTGAATCATTTTTTATCTTCATATATAATACAATTGCATTATACTAGAATGTAAATAATTCTTTATTCTTAAAAGAGATCTCTTCAACTATTCCGGTTATATATAGGTGGAAAATTCCCCTATATTAAGAATGAGCTTATTTTCAAAAATAAATATTGCGATATATAAAATCGAAGTGTCTATTACAATTGTTAATGTACTTACTTATAAAATCTATTTCTATGAACAATGCTTTTAAATGTAGGTCTATATATTAATACAAATATACCGTAATTGCCTATGACGGTATTCCTTTTCATAATTGTTATCGTTATGATTATTTATCTTTCTTTCTGCCAAACAGCTTCTTCAATTTAGTACCAAATTTGTTTTTGCTCTTACCCAAGTCACTATTGTATCTTTGTGGTTGTTCGTTTCTCATTGACATCCTAGTTGTTGGCGAGGTTTCCTTCGCATAAGTGTTTTGGGTCGTTATGTTTTGATTATTTACATTCCCACCCATACTTGAGGATCTTAATGAAAGTTTGCTCCACTTATTGTTTATTTTCGAAGGAGAAATTTCCGACGTTGATCTTAAAAGAGATTCACTAGTTAGTTGTGGAGGTTCATCAATATATCCTGGTTTGGGTGCTGAAAATTTACCCATATCGCTATTTCCGGTATATGCACTAACTCCATAATTACCATCATCATCAGAATCAGAATCTTGGAATCTGGATTTCCATCCATTTGTGGATGGTTCTGGATCTGGAATATTGACAGAGCCATACTGATTTTGTGAATTACTAGTTTCCATTCTTATACTATCTCTCAACGACATACTTTTAAACCCCATACTTTCATCATTATTCCTTATTTTTTCAAAACTAGACTTCTTTACTGGAGGTTCTTTTGGATATAATGGGTTATGGTTCTTAATTAAAGGTTCAGCTTTTGCTTTATTCTGTTTTCTATTTTGAGAGGCTGTTGGGGTTGTTTTCACAGTCGAAAAGCGCTTTTGTTCCTTTAATCTACTTTGATCTCTTGTATCTGAATTGGCATTAGAGGTTGACATCATTGAATTCCTTTGAGTCTTTTGCTTAGTACCTGTTCTCGTAATTTGTTTATTACTTTCCGGGTTCACTACTTGTCTTCTAGGAGCAATAGTTGATCTTGGTCCTGATTTTTTCTCTATAGTAGGAGGTGTGTGAGACAAATTCTCAGAACTAGACATAGCATTTATTCTTGTATTTTCAGCGGTAGTTAACGAAAGATATGCTTTATTGGCAGGCGATGTCTTGCTTATATATTTTGACGTACGTTTTAAGTTGTTGGAATTTTTTTTCATGGCTGGTTTTATTGGTGAAAGAGGCTTCGAAGCATTCTTTGGAGTATCATTCACTACAATGCTGGTTAATCCTCCGGAAGTAGGTTCTTCTTTCGAGGTATTTGCATGACCAGAACTTTCTTTGGATAAGTAGGGGTTCATTGATCTTAAATATTGAGCCATCACCGATGTTTGATGAGTATCAGATGTTGGGGATGAAACCGTACTATTCTGTTCACTTTTTTCGGAGATTTTTTCTGCTTGTATTGTTTTGGGTTGAGATATGACTTCAACAGCATCGATAGTGTCAATTACATCTGTGGTAGCAATCGTATCAAGGTTGTTAACGGTATCATCAGTATCAACAGTGCTAGTAGTCGTAACAGTGTCAACGCTGTCTACAGTATCAACGGTATCAACAGGTACGATGTCCTCAATAGCAGCCGTATGTTCTTTTTTTACGACATTCTCCACATCTGTATCATTTTGAATCGAAGTTTTTGATAATGAGTTACTTGATGATTTTTCAACATCCACCTCAACACAATTACTGAAATTATCGCCATTAATTAATTCTGTATCATCATGGTCTAATTCATCAAAGATTTTTAATATTTCAGTCTTGTGAGCATCCATACTAGTACGGTTAGTAGCTTTATTTGAATCAGAAATTGTCTTTAAAGTTGATTTAGACTCAGTTGCCCCAGTAACTAATTCAGGATCCAAGGATTTCAATTCTTTATTTTTCATGTCAACATGATCTAGCTCATCTTGGATTTTCTCAACTTTCTTAGATTCCAGTTCTAATTTAATAATATTTTCTTCCAATTGAATCGTATCAGATATTAATCTTTTCATTTCCTTCTTTCTTGGTGTGACTTCTTCTTCTTTATTTTGAGATGCATTATGAGAGTCATCGATCTGTAGCATCTTAGATTCTTTATCTGCGGAAGGCACTGTTTGAACTGCTGATTCAAAGGATTCTTCTTTTTTCAAAGTAGGATTTTTTGATTCAAACTCTTCTTGGATTACAATTGTTGGAACATGCTTAATGGCTGGAAGTATATTTGTAGTACTAGAATGAACACTCCCAGATCCGATTTCTTCAGTATCAGATGTAACTTCTAGTCGTTCATCATTCATTTCGAAATCATCTAAAACGTCTTGCGGTATAATTTTAGGTTTTATATATAAATCTTCTTTCTCTAAATCATTTTCAGTTTCTTCTTTAACCGTCATTTCGATTAAATGCTGTTGTTGTACTTCATCAATATTATCTTTTTGAATTTTAACTTTTTGACGATGATTGTTAAACGAATGCATTCCATGATTTTCCATATCATTATGTGAGTTTATTGAACTTAAAGAGGAAAGTCTGCCATCTTGTGAATTTAATGAAGAATATCTTTTTGGTTGAGCAACTAACGAATTCTTTGATGACTTCTTTTTCAATAGACGATTTTCTACAGTTAAATCATCAGATGAAGGCTTTTTCTTCAGTATCGATGATCTCTGTTTTGTTCTTTCTTGACCATTCAATGAAATCGTAGAATTTTTATTTTTTAGTGACTGATTTCTTGATGGATTTAGATTAAAATTTGTCGATACAGAACGCCTTAATAATCTATTATTATTTGAATTTTCATTTTCTTCTTTAGCAGTAACTGGTACTTCAATAGCAATTAAACCATTTGGTCCAGGGACATATTTCTTCATTGTCATACTTGCACTTCTAGTCATATTTGTATTTCTAGTCATTACATTTTTAGTTTGCCCACCACCAAAATCACGGAAAGTTTTTTGAACTTCAACAGGATTTTGCTGCTTCTGATTTTTCATTTTGGAATTACTACTAGAAGCAACACTTGTTGTAGAATTACTTCTTAATTGTGGGACCCTTGATTGACTTTGAAGACTGGAAGAACGACTTGACTTCCTTGGCGAACTGGTCATTGTATGAGATCTTGGCAGTTGTTCCATACTTCTCTTTGTATTGATTCCGTTGGTCATACTATTATTTCTACTGCTTCCTCTACTACTGTTATTTGATAAGGGACTATGAATCATTGAATTCCTTTTGGCAGCAGGCCTTGAATACGGATTGTTGAGGTTGTACTGAGGAATCTTGTTCTGATCTACAGATCTACCATTCTCATTCAATGCCCTCCCAATAGCAGAAGCAGCAGCCAGAGCACCTAGATTAACAGGTTGTTCAGGAGGACGTGAAGCACGACGAGATCTAAACATTGCTCAATTGTAAAACCTTTTTAATAAAATGCAGAATGAGTATTGTTCCTAGATGTGTAAACTCTATCACTGAGTATAAATACGCACTGGATAGGATTATGATACTATAAGGTCAATAAATGAAACCCCAATATATATTAAAAGAAGAGAAAACACGAGTGAGTGAGATCGAGAAAACACTGTTTATTCGAGCAATTAGCCAACCTGTAAAAACGAACTCTGTTTCCAAATAGACAGATCTATCCACTGTACTATGATATATACAATTGTTTTACTTAACTCTCTTGAAAAGAACCACAAGCAACCAAACTACTAACTGTTTAACACATATCATCAACTTGTATCCTTCTTTAATTCCTCCCATACTGGATCAAATTTTTTTCCCATTCCCTCTTTCTTATTTATTTCACCGAGTTAGGAAAAATGGGAACCGATAGCCTTTTTTGAGCAGAATTGCATAAGAAAGTGGATGGACAAGCCTGCTTGGCGAATGCCTATGCTATATGGGTCTTGATTGGTAACTCCAGTGGAGGCTGGTGAGTACTACAATAATATTAGTTTTATTTACTAAGGAATTGGGATTAAAACAAATATGTGACTACATAAAATATATATAAAAAAAATATAAGTTACAGGTAAAGAAACAGAATACAGACGTGTATTGTATTCTATATATTTAATGAGTGTCTTTATTATTACTCTTCTAAAAATACAGTGACATCGACATCTAAATCATCTGAATCGTATTCGTATATATCGTAGTCGAATTCGTCACCGTCTAGGATCGCATCTTCTTCAGTGTAATCTTCTTCGTCATCTTCATCATTGACTTCTTCATTCTTGTTTGAAATGTATTCGGAATATGTCATTGACCCTTTGGATTCGTCTGTGTCTTTATTATCTTCTTCTACTCTGAAGATATTTTCTCCTAATTCGATGGTATCGTACTGGAAATTCCAGAATTGATTAAAGTCACCACTTATCCATGCTGTGAAAGTAGTTGATATGACTACGAATGGAACAATGTATAATAACGCAGGTTGGGCTGTTTGATATTTGGATAATGCAGTGATACATGTGATTAATGCTAGAGTGTAACTAGTACAGGCAACAACAAAATACTTCCCAATATATGACCAATTCAAAAAATGAAATTCAGTGTCATTGTTATCTAAATGATATTTCCAAATATCAAACTTATAACAAGTCGAAATAAACATACCAGGTAATACAATATCACCTAAACCCAACATTGTAAATTCAAACTTACTATTGAAAGTATCAAATCTTGTTGGTACTGTTAATTTTATTGGTAAATCAATACTAGTGGCAACGGTTACCATAATATCTGTACCAAAAACGAAGAAAATATCATAAAAGAATAACCCAGCTAAAATTAAAGTACCGGATTTCAAATTTTTTAAAGTTAATTGAGAAATTGACCAAATTGTTAAATTAATACTGACCAAGTTTGTCATTAACCAATTTTGAGAAGAATTGTAGTAGAAAAATGTCATAGCCAAGGCAAGTAACAATGAAAAAGATGATGCATTATCAAAATAAACATTCAAAATCTGTCTACGCGATGAAATTGGAGTTGGTTTAGTCAATTCTCTTTTATAAAATTCCTGATGATTTGGATCTTCGTTGATTTTTTTAATAAAATCATGGTTATAAATAGTTTCATTGATTGAATCAATGTAATTTAAATTCGATACAATACCGCTCACTTTATGAATATCATCGTTATCATCAGATAAGGTGATACGATATCTTGGTAACACATGTAATGGATTGAATTTTAATTGGTATGAAATAAAACGTAAAACAGAGTGGAAGAAATAAGAATAAACAAATGTACTTGATGGTATATTCATTAATATCACATTCCAATTCAATATTTTCATTGCATACTTCATCCATTGGATGTCCATTTTCTTAATAATAATATACAATACTAACAACGAACATCCACTTGATAATGGTAACCATATAGCATGTTTTTCGTCCATTATACCAGTTCTCTTCTTATGTTTACCGTTTTTGATATCGTTCTTATACGTTATATGACAGTCATGATCAATATCAAAATCACTTGGATCAAACAATGGATGTATCTTTGTTGGGGGTAAAGCAGTATATGGGATTGAATTAATTGAGGCAAAAGAGCCAATAACGATCAAACTCAAAGCAATTGAAATCAGTAGTACATAATTTATCATCAATGAATGAGATTGAATCAAACTTGTCAACTTCATGGCAATATAGTTGGAATAGTATTCGAAAACAGTGTTCAACTTCGATTGTTTACCTTGAATCAACACATTTACCCTTTCAAAAATGTTTTCTAACTCAGTAACATTTTGAGTATTAAATGAAATCGGATTCGTATGAGGAGGTATTAACAAATTCGACGTGTAATTAGACAGCTCATCAATGAAAGAACGCAATAGGTCAGACATTGCTTCGTCAGTTAAGTATCTGTTCAAACTAGTAACGCTACACAAGAGTCTCTATATCGTTGAATACAAACAAAACAACTCGAAACGTACCTGTTAAATAAACCTTCTTTAAGTAACTATTATCTTTTCAAAATTTTAGAAAGCACAAGGTGATGAACAATTTAAACCAATTTTGAAAAAGGTATAAAGCAAAAAGGTTGGTTTGTGGTGTGTATAAATGGTATTATATATATTATTCATGTGTTGATATGTGGTATATTGTGTATATCAGTGGGTCAGTGGGTCAGCGTGAGTATTGGGAGATTAGTTTACCTATTGAAGCTTGCCTGAGTGTTCTGTGATGGATAAAGAGCTAGAACTATTTGAATTTGATGTGGCATTGCAGCTGAGTGTGAGTACAGGGAAGAGTTTTATCTGTTTTAAAAATGCAGCTGATTCGATCGAAGATATTAGAAATAGTATATCTGTGTTGTATGAAGAGGTTGAGGTAGAGATACTGGATGAACAGGATTTTGTGGTTAGTCCTAACAGCAAAATAACGATCATTCCTGATCTTATCAACCTGGATAGTGAAAAACAGGTGCAGCTAAGTCGATATTTGCGAAATGCAAATGGTAAACATCTGATATTAGGTATGATAGCCGATGGAAATGATGTCAGTATACAAGATTGGTTGAGGAATAACTTATGGATATCTTGTAAATTCGATAAATCAGTTGTGCCGGTGGTATATAAGGACCTAACTATTTATAAAGAGGTGAACATATCCATTAGAGTGAGAAGATATATACTTGATATTATGATGCATTTGAGAATGCATGGTTTAGCATATAAACCAAGAGGTGGTGGTATCCATCCCACATCGTTTGACGAAATGATGATATTATCGCAACTGTTAGCCATCGTCGATAACAGAGCTTTTGTTACTCCACAACATGTGAAATTGGCAGCAATGAAATATTTCCCAGTGCATTTACAATTGATCAAGAGCTCTCACATGGATGTGAGTGTAGCGTACGGTAGTAAGCCAAAGTTAGTTGACGAAATTTTGGCAAAGTTACAAACAGTTAGAGCAAAAGCAACCACTAATAATCCTTTATTCATCGAATCCCTTGTTGTTAGGGATGTTCTAAATAAGGTAATACCATCTATATAGTATAAAATTATGAGCCATGATATATTTGACCACGTACAAAATATTGGCAAGAACAAATCCAAGTTCAACATAAGATGTTGAAAACAGGAGTAACGATGATATAGATGAGACAACATGACACGATAGCGAACTAGGAATACAGCATACTCTGGATTATGTGTATCACACGGCATTGTATAAAGTGCCTGTCGTTAATTACCTTAAACTATCCTGTGTGGGGAAATTGTTCAACTAATTCCTCACTTAATCTACTTTCAATAATTTATATACATATATTTAGTTAATTAATTACTCAGCATGTGCATACACTAACCATTATATATATACTTGCTCATGGCAGGTTCTTTCTCAGTTGAATAAATTAGCTAATAAAAATTTGCAAGTTTGATGTGCTTCCAGATAATGGTAGATACCTTATACATGATGTTTAGTGGTTATTCTAATTTCAATGATAAGAATAGGTATCCCTCTAGCATATGCACTTCTTGCTGTATTGTATAGAAACACTTCATCAAACATGCATGTCCCTTCTGTATGATGAACCACGCCAATACAATATAACTGAATATTGGCCTACTGATGTGATGTTTTCAAATAATAATAAAACAACTATGTAACCTCAACTATGTACTTACATCCTACCTTACTGCATATTCAATACGATGCATACTGTGCTGACTTCTCAACAGTTCTTTATATCAATAACCATCTATCTTATTCTCTTTAACATTTTTCTCCATAGTTAAGCATAAGGCATCACATATAGAAGTAAGTGAAAATTAAATTAAACTTCACTGAAATAGAACAGAAGTTAATACAAAACGATCGGCACTGTATCAAATATACAGGCTACTGTTCACGATACAATCATAGAACAAGTTATATTGTTTGTTATAATTTAAATAGCCTGGATATATACTGTCACAACTCTCATTAATACTATGTCTGAAAGAAAAGCCATCAATAAATATTATCCCCCAGATTATAATCCTTTGGAAGCAGAGAAAGCTGCTCGTAAGCTGTCTAAGAAACTAAAGACGATGAAAAAAGATGTCGTTACCATTAGATTGATGACACCTTTTGGAATCAAGTGTCTAAAGTGTTCAGAATACATTGCTAAAAGTAGGAAATTTAACGGGAAGAAAGAAGTATTGGATGAGAAGTATTTGGATTCAATCAAGATATTCAGATTGACCATCAGATGTCCCCGTTGTAACAGTTCGATCTCATTTAGAACAGATCCAAAAACTGCAGATTATATAATGGAAGCAGGTGGAGAACGAAATTATGTGAAGCAAAATAAAACCGATGAGGTGAATACAAATGAAGATGAAACGGTGGATGAAGTGCTAGAAAGGTTGACACGGGAACAAGAGAAAGAGCAACAGGAGTTATCAGGGAATAAAAATGATACAGATGATAAGATGGATCTGCTGGAGCAAAAACTAGCCAAACTTCAACAACAGCAACAAGATGATGAAGATTTAGAGAATTTGAAGAAAATAAAATATGCAGCATTAAAGAAAGCAGATGAGTTACATTTACAAATGGACGACGCCAATAAACAAAAGCAGGAAGAACTTATAGACCAAGAACTGGATAGGCAGGCAATGGATGCATTCACAAAACATAAGAAACTATCTTCTTCTATTGAACCTGTCAAAATACCCACATTCTCACCAAATTTAAATTCAATGGTATCGAAACCAAAACCACTGAAAAGGAAACTGAAATCCAAGAAACCAAACCCATTGGGTGTAGTCCTGAAAAGGAAGTAGCATATATATATATATAGATAGATATTATATCACTATTCTTTATAGTTTAACGGTCCAAAACCAAAAAATCATTAATAACGGATTCGAGGTACCTGAGGCTAAGAAGTTCAACAAGAAGAACAAGAAGAGATATAAAAGAGATTTATGGGCAATTGTAGTTTATTTGTGGGGTGAATGACCATTACTGTGAACAGAATAGTGAGCAATTGGTGTGTGTTGTTAACAGAGGTACTCATTTTGTATTTTATCCGGTGGTATTTAAGTAACTAAGAAGAAAGATGGCGAGTTATCCTTATCAGACGAAGACCAACATTCCTAAGATCGAATTTGAAGAATTCAATGGGGCTAAGTTTGCACAGATGTTATGGCCAAGTACAGATTCCAATGGGGATATCAGTTTGCCTAGAGGGCGTGTGTTGATCGTACATGGGTTCGGTGAGTACAGTCAGATATATTTCCGATTGATGGATGCTCTATCAGGTAAAGGTTACGAATCATTTATGTTTGATCAAAGAGGGTCAGGTGAGACTTCTCCAGGGAAATTGAAAGGTGCTACTAACGAACACCATACGTTCAATGATCTGGACCATTTCATTGCTAAAAACATTGAAGAGTGTAATGCTAAAAATATTCCTTTACATCTTTGGGGACATTCGATGGGTGGTGGTATTGTGTTGAATTATGCATGCGATGGGAAATATAAGAAAAACATTGCAACTTTTATCGCTTCTGGTCCATTAGTGGTATTGCATCCACATTCGGCACCTAACAGAATCACACAATGGATCTCTCCATTGTTAGCTAAGTTCTTACCTTCAATGAGAATTGATACGGGTTTAGATTTAGAGGGAATAACGTCAGATGCAGAATACAGAGATTTCTTGGCTAATGATCCTATGAGTGTACCACTATACGGTTCATTTAGACAAATATACGACTTCCTGGAACGTGGTAAGAAACTATACAAGAATAAAGGAAATTGTGTTAGCAAGATAGATAAACCATTATTTATTCAACACGGTAAAGATGATACTATCAACGATCCAATGGGATCACAAAAAGTGTTCGAGCAGGCTTCCTCCACGGACAAGAGACTGGAGATGTACCCAAGTGCAAGGCATTCCATATTATCATTAGAAAATGACGAAATATTCGATACTGTCTTCTCAGACTTGAGAGATTGGTTAGATGCCCATTCGATGCCTTGAACTAATTCTCTCAATTTCACTCCTCTCCTCTCCCCACTATAACCGGTATCCCATTCCCACCGGTTTAAGTAAATATCTGTATAAGTCAATATAGTTTTAGACTAAATTCAATCAAAAATAATACTCAAAACTACTGGTTTTAATACTAATTGTCTTGTTTGTTTGTTGGCTTGCTAGTGGTTCCCACTGTTAAAATGTCGATTTCGTTCATCGCGACCTCTTATTTGGTGAAATTTTACAAAGAAGAGATACCGATTTTGGGCAATATTGAGTAGAAGAGAAGAGAAGGTTCATCTCATTTAGATCTTTAAGTTTTGTGTTAAAAGGTTTGAAAGTGGTCTTTATCTTTTATATTCAGTCTGATAAGCATTCATTTCTAGCGCAAGTGGATTACATACGTATAGGATATTTCCCTTAGATTTTAGCAAGAATAGTTCTGCTATTGGCGATAAGATAAAATAATTTTTCTCATATTTTATTTTAAAAGTATTAATTGAGTGTGTGTATATTTATTACTGATACAGAGAAAGTGGTTTATACTGATGAATGGTTCAACTGATAATGTTTTATTCCATCCAGCTCGTGCTTTAGATGTAGAGCATTCCGGATCGGATGATAATGATTTTGCTGATTCTCAAGATGAAGAATTTTATTACAATTCAGATGGTGAAGTTGTTGAAAAAGAAGGTAGAAATTTAGATGACTTGAATGAACAAGAAGCTGCAAAATTGTATGGTCCATCGGATTTAACTCATGCAGGGCATGAAAATGTCATGCCTGCTTCAGAGCATGCTTGTGCATATTGTGGCATCGATGCGCCAACTTCTGTTATTAAATGTAGTAGTTGTAAAAAATGGTTTTGTAATTCTAAAAACGGTACTACTAGTTCGCATATAGTTAACCATTTGGTTTTATCTCATCATAATGTGGTATCATTGCATCCAGAATCTGATTTAGGTGATACTATTTTAGAATGTTATAACTGTGGTTGTAAAAATGTATTTTTATTAGGTTTCGTATCAGCTAAGAGTGAAGCAGTAGTCGTTTTATTATGTCGTGTTCCTTGTGCACAAACTAAAAATGTTAATTGGGATACTGATCAATGGCAACCAATTATTGAAAATAGACAATTTTTACCTTGGGTCGCTGAAGAACCATCTGATGAGGAAAAATTAAAATCTAGATTAATAACTCCTAGTCAAATTTCAAAATTAGAAGCCAAATGGAGGTCAAATAAAGATGCTACAATTAATGATATCGACGCTCCAGAAACTCAAGAAGATATTCCACCAATTTTATTAAGATACCAAGATGCATATGAATATCAAAGATCGTTTGGTCCATTAATTAAATTGGAAGGTGATTATGATAAACAATTAAAAGAGTCACAAGCTTTAGAGCACATATCTATCGAATGGTCATTGGCATTAAATAATAGACATTTGGCCTCTTTTGCATTATCTACATTTGAATCAAATGAATTAAAAGTTGCAGTTGGTGATGAAATGATTTTAAGATATTCTGGTTTACAACATCCTGAATGGGAAGGTAGAGGTTACATTGTACGTTTACCTAACAGTTTTAAAGAAGAATTTACATTAGAATTGAAACCAAATAAAACAGCACCACCAACTCATCTAGGGACTGGTTTCACAGCAGAATTTATTTGGAAAGGTACATCTTATGATAGAATGCAAGACGTATTGAAAAAATTCGCAGTTGATAAAAAATCAATATCAGGCTATTTATATTATAAAATTTTAGGGCATGAAGTATTAGATATTGCATTTGACGTTCCAATTCCAAATGAATTATCAATTCCTCATTTTGCAAAATTGAATACTTCACAAGCTAACGCTGTTGCAAATGTCTTACAAAAACCATTATCTTTGATTCAAGGTCCACCTGGTACAGGTAAAACTGTTACATCAGCAACTATCGTATATCATTTATCAAAATCGCACAAAGATCGTATCTTGGTATGTGCTCCATCCAATGTTGCCGTTGATCATTTAGCTACTAAATTACGTGATTTAGGTTTGAAAGTTGTTAGATTGACTGCAAAAAGTAGAGAAGATGTAGAAAGTTCTGTCTCTAATTTAGCTTTACATAACTTGGTTGCAAGATCGTCTAAAGGTGAATTAAGAAAACTTCTGAAATTAAAAGAAGAAGTTGGTGAATTATCTGCTATCGATGCCAAAAAATTCGTTAGATTAGTCAGAAAGGCAGAGTCAGAAATATTAAAAAAGGCAGATGTTGTTTGTTGTACATGTGTTGGTGCTGGTGATAAAAGATTAGATGCCAAATTTAGAACTGTTTTGATTGATGAAAGTACACAAGCCTCTGAACCAGAATGTTTAATTCCAATTGTTAAAGGTGCTAAACAAGTTATTTTAGTAGGTGATCATCAACAACTGGGACCTGTTATCTTGGAAAGAAAAGCAGCCGATGCTGGTTTAAAACAATCCTTATTTGAAAGATTAATTTCATTAGGACATGTCCCAATTCGTTTGGAAGTTCAATATCGTATGAACCCTTACTTAAGTGAATTCCCTAGTAACATGTTTTATGAAGGTAGTTTGCAAAATGGTGTCACCATCGAACAACGTACTATTAAAGGCAGTTCATTCCCATGGCCTATTCATGAAGTTCCAATGATGTTTTGGGCAAATTTCGGTAGAGAAGAAATATCAGCTAATGGTACATCTTACTTAAATAGAATTGAAGCCATGAATTGTGAACGTATTATTACAAGATTATTCAAAGATGGTGTTAAGCCGGAACAGATTGGTGTTATCACTCCATATGAAGGTCAAAGGGCTTATATTTTACAGTACATGCAAATGAATGGTTCATTAGATAAAGAACTATATGTTAATGTCGAAGTAGCCTCTGTCGATGCGTTCCAAGGTCGTGAAAAAGATTACATTATTTTGTCATGTGTTCGTGCTAATGAACAACAAGCTATTGGTTTCTTAAGTGATCCACGTCGTTTGAATGTTGGTTTAACTCGTGCTAAATATGGTTTAGTTATTTTAGGTAACCCAAGATCATTATCAAGAAACGTCCTATGGAACCATTTATTAATACATTTCAGAGAAAAGGGATGTTTGGTTGAAGGTCCATTGGATAATTTGCAATTATGCACAGTTCAATTGACCAGATCCCGTCCAGAAAAACGTAATCAAAGTAGATTCCAATTCAATCTGGGGCCAGAAGCTGGAGAGATGGCAAACAATCAAGATTTTGATACACAAAGTTTGATGTCATTCGGAAACAATGCACATGTTATGAATAACTCCAATTCTGCTGCTGACATGTTTAATAATGCATTTACAAATAGCAGTGAACTAACTTCATACTTAAATACAGATTACTGGAATGCTAATAAGTACAAAATGCCAGCAGTGACTAACTCAAATTTCCCTGTCAATAATAGTCATATTAATAACAATAATAATCACAATAATAATAATAGTAATATCAATACCAACGCTGACAATAACAATAACAGCAACAATAATATTTACCAAAAAAATGGATACTCACAATTTGATTCTAGTTTAGCTAATAATTTACAAAATAATAATGGATCAAGTTCCAGATATGAAAATGTTGATTTGAATGACCTTAATAATGGAATATCTTCATTAGGTATTTAAATAATGTTACATATTATATATTTGTTTGTATATTGTCTATATAAATCACTTACTAGTGTAAAAAATTTATGTTTTTGTATTATTAGAGAAATCAATCCATAACATATATAATAATTTAGTATATTAGTAATACAGTTAAAATCGAACGAATATAAAGGTGTGTTCGACTTATATTTTTTTAAATGTACGATACTTTAATAAGTATCATATAATGTCCATTTTTTCCGAAATAAAATGTCTGAAGAAGACAGAAGGTTTAAAGGTAGAAGGATACTGATTATTTTTGTTTATCCCTACGAAACCATCTGCTTATTTTATTCTGAGCTACGTCACTTGTTGGAGATTCTGGTGACGTTGGGGATGTTAATGATGATGATGACGATGGACCTAACAATAACCTTGAAAGTCTTATAGATCTTAATCTCGATACACCATTTGAAGTAGAAGCAATGTCCTTTGGAATATGTGAAGCTGAATCTGGTGATAGTGGTGGTGGTAGCGTATCATCTGTAGTTAAGTTTAATTGTTCAAATAAACTTGAAAGATGATTTTCATTGACTGGAAGCTTATGAATGTTAGCCAACCCTTCGTAATTGTTATTGAAGTTTACCAATATTTCTCCAGTATTATTATTGTAATAAATATTATTCAAAAATTCATCAATATAGCTTGAAGCATTTGTTGTATCAAAATCAGGGCATTCATAGCCATTGAATAGATTTATTAAACGAACGATCTTATGAAATACTAAGTTTGACTCTTGTATCAATTGCTCTATTGGATCAATAGATTCATTAGAATATCCTTGAGCCGTATCAGTAGAATCATCATTTTTATCTAAAAATTTCATTAAATCATTGCCAAAGATTTCTGCATTATTTTCAGTAACTTTTTCAAATTCTAATTCCCCAATATTGAAAGCAGTATCATCTGTTGGTGAAAATGGTGAATCGATGTTGAGTAATGCATCTAAATTTACTGTTTTAATCATTGGAATTTTTTCATTTTTAGTTTTATTGAATGCATTTAAGAGGAATATCAATTGTGTAAATCTTAAATTTTTATTAATCAGATATGGATAAGTGAGTAAATCATTTAACTTATCCTGTAATAAAGAGTTATTTTCTATTACAAGAGAATTTTGGTTATCAATTGATGATATTGAATCAATATCTACCGTTGTGACATTTCTAATATATTCATTTACTTTATCTTCATTTATTTTAATAAATTCATTCATATCGATAATCCAAGGTTCTTTGTTACCAAATGGAGTTAGAGTAGATAAATTTAATAAAATTTTTGTAATTAAAGTTAATGTTCTTTGAATATTTTCATTTGGTACAATATTTGTAATGTTGAATAAATTTGGATTTAATATAATTGGTATGAAAAATCTTAAAAATAGGAAACTTGAAATTGAATTTAATATAATTTGATTAAGAGGAATATTGGCATTTAAAGTTAAATTTGAATTTGATTCTAATGATTTTTTCAAATTTTTCAATTGTAATTTAATAAGAATTGGTAATTCGTCTACTGACTTATAAATTGAATCCCATATCTTGTTCATGTAATTCAATAAATTTTTTTTATTTTTTTCAATAATTAAATTTAATTCATTTTCATCTTCGTATAGATTTTTTTTAATTCTCATTGGATCAATTTCACAATTTTTGTCAGTATCATTTAAGATTTCTAAAATTACTTTCCCAATGTTATTATTTAAATAATTAGAGCCAATTCTATTGAAAAAAATTTCGAAGGTTTTTGTTAAAATTGAATTATTTCTAAAAATTGAATTGTCAATTTTTTTAATATTAAAATTTAATTCATTATCAATTAATGAATTCAAATAATTATTCAATGTGATTGAATCAATTGATTGGAAAGTATCTAATAGTATGATTGAAAGTTCATCTAATTTTATATTACTTGTAATAATCTTGTCATTATCATTTAAAAATTTTAATAAAAAATTCTTCATTGATAAATTTTTCAATAATTTTTCAAATTTATTATAATTTATTGATGGCAATATTAAATTTAAATTTGAATTAATTTTTAAACACAACGAACCAATATTTTCTAATTCATTATCAATATTTTCAATTTGTAAATGTAAAATATTATTACTGATATTATTTGTTGATGAAGATGAAATTGAATATTTATTTAATAGATCTTGATTAAGGTTAATAATCCCAATTTTTTTAATTTCATTAGTATTTAAATTTTTCAAATTAAATAATATTTTTAAATTTGTTAAATCAATTAAATTAAAATTAAATTCATTTCTCCAAAATGGTGTTAAGCTGTTTTCTATCATAGAAGTAATTGCTAAAATTTGATCAAAATATAATATTTCGATGAAAATACCAAAATTTTCATTTGAATTAATTAATTCATTTGATAAATTTAATGTTGAATCAATAATTAATAAATTTAAATTATTTGTGAAGAATAAATTATTTGAATAATCAGTTTTTTTCAGTGAATAAGACAATTTTATTGTAAACAAGTTACAATAAATGAGCCATTTGTTTAATTCTTCAATAGTTTGGAAAGATAGTATTATTATATTATTGTTAATCTGTGATATCTTATATTTATTTCTTAATTCCTTTGATATGGTAATAGATAACGAAGTAATATTCTTGTTATGATCATATAACAAATTAATTTCATTTTGTAAATAAGAATTCAAATCAATAGACTGTATAATTGTATTGTTGTTGTCAATAACTTTTAATAAACCATTAGAATATAACTTTACGACATGTTTTGAATCCATATATGTGGTGTTTGACTCCGACAACAAAATATCATGTTCATCTGTGGCGGTAGACAATGTTTTCAATAGTGTAAGCTTATTAAACAAACCAGTTGTACTAAATGACGACCAATAAGTTAAATAAACCAAAATTTTATTAAATTCTATTACATTAGGCATCTTCAAATACACAACTTCACTTCTCCTACTAACAACATGTATAACTTTATTATCATCCTTGACACTAATAACTTTAACAGTACATTTTTGTAAATGTTTTATAATACAGCTTTGTCTCTTCTCTCCCGCCATCTCATCCTCATCATCACCATCGCCCACCAAATAATACAACAACCCATTCTCATCGATACCAACACCGTCCAGAGCCTCCCACCCACTCTGCAGATCCACACTACGGTATACACCCACATCACAACCATACTGGACACCCTCTAACAACATATCTTTTACCAAAACATCATCTTTTGACCTCGGCGGCAGTTCCTTATCTGTCATCACTGCCATGCCATTACAAGCGCTCTCTGCTCCATCAATTGGCCCCACCATTGTCAAAAACCTCTGTATTACCTTGACACAAACACACAGTTACAATTTGGGCTTACTCTTATAACACAACACCCCCCATTCAAACAAACACTCATCAATAAAACTAAAAACAATTGTTAATCCTTTATATTATTTTATACATTATAATCAAAACACATCTACACTTTTTGCCTAACGTTTCCTTTTCAATTTTCAAATTTTGTGAAATGAAATCTCGATAGCCCCTTGATACGCAAATCTCTTTACATTTCGTGAGGAGTGATGGCCCGTCATCTCTGTGTTTCGTTTCGTGTGTGGTGATGGAAATAAGACCATAATACCATACTATACAAGACAATAAAGAACAGGACACTTGTATACAAAGGTATACAAGACAAGACAAGTCAAGACACTGGTGTCCTGGTTCATTATGTCCCCCCCCCATGCTTTGTCGTATAAATTATTATTAAGTGTGTATATATATAGATATATATGTATTTATTTATATACATTTACTGATCTAAGTGAGTGGAGGGGGAGGAGAGGAGAGGAGAATTAGTTTAATGCAAAAGCGTGTGGAGCTTCACCTTCTGGGCCAATGTATTCAGGATCTCTCCATGGTCCAATGTCTGATAAATATAAACCACCTTCTTTTTCATCAACTTCTGATTTACCACCAAACTTTACTGGTAAATTTTCTTCAGGTATTTGTTTTAATAAATCTTTCTTATATGATGATCCTAAAATGAAAATTTTTGATACAGTGACAGGATCTAAAAATGGTTTAAATAATCTGAAAGCTGCAGAAAATCCAAATGGTGCATTAATTAAATAAAATTTACCCATTCTTTCTGGATAATAATTCTGTCCAATAATTGATGCTTCTTTCACGTATGATAAAACGTTATAAGCAGAAGAAATGGAAATTCCTTTTAAATCCATAATTGTGCATGTTGTTTCGATTAATGTACCCGCACATCTTGATGATGCAGGTAATCTATATTTAACAAATGATTCGTATTCCCAAACTAAATTTTTTAACATTCTTTCTTGTGTAGTAATCTTTAATAATTCAGGTAAATTGACTTTACCCAATTCTTCAAAATAAACTGGTCTACCATCTTTATCAGTTTTATGATAATATTGTGGATAATATTGAGCAACTAATGGTTTTTCTTCATAATGGAAATCTTCTAGTATAGTATCAGTACCGAATTCTTTTCTCCAAATTTCACAATTTTCAAACATTTCAGCTGCTAATGTAACGTCAAATTTTCTTGCCCTTAAAAATCTTAATAAAGTAGCATCATCTAATCTCAATTCATACTTCTTATCAGCTAACAACTCTCTCAACTCGTCCAATGCAATTTTCTGCTCATCTGTGATATTACCTGGGGTTCCAGAAATAGAACCTTCAGCACAAACTTGAGGATATGACTCTAAAAGCTCTTGTTCTCCTTTAGTAACCATTTTTACAGTTTATAATTATTTTATAATTTTTTTTCAATTGTTTGCAAAGTGTATATACAATTATCTATATATACGTATTTTCTCTCTCCACACAAAATGAACAACAGTGTACCACTTCTTCTTCGTCTGCTACTACTGCTACTACTACTATACTAGTGAAACACAAAACTAGACCTTTCAAATTAAATAATACCCAAATAAAAACTGAAATGTAGATATAAATATCATATAAATAAATATCCCATTTACAATTCCTCTCTATACCTTTTCTATTTCCTGTTATTTTTTTTATTTTTTTTCAACAACAAACAACAAAAAAATAAAAAAAAAATTTCGCCCATACTAATTGATCCGTCACCCTAAACGAGCACCATTAAGTAACTGTTAAACGTAAATAGTAACCTCTTCTACTCCTAATTGCCTAGCATATGCGTGATTAAAAATAGCAGTAAAGTAATAACAACAAGTGCACTATAATGATGAGTGTGATGGAGAGTGGTAGATTAACTAACTTAACTCAACTTAGCTTAGCTCGATTGATTTATTCATTAAAGGTTTCGTGTTTGGTGTTTCGTTTCACCTTACACGATTAAATAATTATATACATTTTAGTCATTTGTATATATATGTATGTATATATATAGATAGGGTGATTGTGTGTGCATACAGTTTTTAATACTCTTCATCTAACCAATCCAAGAATTCTGGTGCGAAGTATGTGATGATTAATCTAGCACCTGCTCTTAAGAACCCTTGATGGGATTCGAATGCAATTGATTTTAGATCAACAACACCTTTTTCTGCTGCTGCATGTAACATTGCGTATTCACCAGAAACGTGATATGCACAAACTGGTAGATCTTGACAAATTTCACTTGCATCTCTCATTATATCTAAATAGAATGTAGATGGTTTGACAATGATACCGTCTGCACCTTCTTGTAAATCTCTTTTCAATGCTCTTCTTGCTAAACCTTTACCACCAGAAGGTAATTGATAACATTTACGATCACCAGAAGCTGGTGAAGAACATGCAGCATCTCTAAATGGTCCATATAAATTACCACTAAATTTGGCAGAATATGACATGACAAAAGTCTTGTTTGCTAAACCATTGGCTAATAAACCTTTCTTGATCATTGAAATTCTACCATCGATCATATCTGATGGTGCAACACAATGTGCACCAGCTTTGGCATAATTAACTGCTACCATGGCAATTCTAGAAACTGAAGGTTCAATATTAATTGAACCATCTTCATTAAGAATACCACAATGACCATGAGAAGTATATTCACATAGACAAACATCACACATAATATACAATTCAGGAAATTTTTCTCTTAATAATTTAATTGTTTTAATTACTGGACCATTTGGATCATCAGCTGCTGTACCAACAGGATCTTTAACACCTTCTTTAATTGGTACACCAAAGATAATAACACTTTTCAAACCTTTAGCAATCAATGGTTTTAAATAATTCGCAATCTTATTAATACCAAATCTTTTAATATTTGGTAATGATTCAATTGGTGTTTCTTCATCGTCAATATCAGAAACAAAAATTGGATAAATCAACATATTTTTAGTCAATTGTCTTTCATTTTGCCATTGTCTAGATAATGGATGATTATACCCACCGGATAATATTGAAGTAATATCAACATTACAACAACTGTTGTTTATATCCATATATTCAGCTGTATGCATTTTACAATTATTAGTGTATTGCTTAGCTATTAGTTTATGATATTTAAAAAAAAGGTAACAAGAAACTACGTAATAATAGAATATCCCTATATATATATATATATATATATATTATCTCTCTGAACAAATAGAATTTGCTCAATGAATTGGCATTATTTCAATCAATATTTCATCAAATAACTTTAATTGAATTTTAACAATGGATATTGGTGGTATTACGTGTGGTGTACGTGCTGGTGACTGCAACAATTTAGCTCAATTGAACGTAAAAGCAGTATTACTAATGCATTTTATAGCCAGTTCAATAGCTAAAAAAGACACTAATGCGACTCATTGTTTTGCAATTGAAGCAAATATAGTACATGTATATAATAAGGACATGTGTGTATTGATTTATCTTTAAAAGAGATATAACACGAATATATATGAATTATATACATTCGTTTATTGTCACATGCCCTGTTCAGGTGGTCCGGTGCCTTTTGTTTCCATTCAAGGTTTCAAGTTAATATGGTTCCGTGGTCTAGTTGGTTATGGCATCTGCTTAACACGCAGAACGTCCCCAGTTCGATCCTGGGCGAAATCATTTAATTTATTTTATTTTTTTGTCATCACAGTTACTATTATTATTATTAGAACCTTATATATATATTCATATGTAAAGCACTCTCAACCAACTCATCAAGAACTAGACACACGCAGAGCTAGGATATACCTTGTGCAAGCCTGCATCTTATCCTAAGCCTCATCACTTTTATAAACCTTGATTTCTCTTTCTATACGGCGACTTCACTGGGGGTGGTTCTTATAGCTTGAAACTTTTCCAACGAAAATGAGTAACTAACAATTTCTCACTACATCAGGAACTGTAACTATTGAATAAAAGGTTAATGAGAAAGTGTCAGTTGGGATGCGATGAGATAGTACTGATTTATCATTAATCAGAGCATAGGAGAGTAGTGTAACACTTTTTTTTATCTGATATGATGAGTTATGAGAATTTTAACAATATTGCGAATGCAACTGGTTTGACTGGAAATAGTAATAACGGTGGTAATATGTCTTTCGAAAGTAAACAGTTTAATGATTATCATGATGATGATATTATGAGATTAATTAAACAACAACAGATGGAAATAGATCATGGTGATCGTCTTTCGGCATCTTATGATTTTATAAATGGAGTTGCAGCTGACGGTAATAACAGTGGTAGTAATAATAATAATAATAATAATAATAATAATAATAACACCATGGATATTGATATAGGTGCAGAATTGTGTTTAGAAAATTCTGCTTTTAATGATGTTTCAGTCTTTAAGAATGAAGGTCTGTATGATGATAATGCTATTGTTAGTACTAGTACTGGTGATAGTAATGGCTATAATAATATCAACAACAGTAACAATAACAATAACAATATCACTATTTCACCTGATAGTAATGGGGCGTATTCTGTTAATTCAAATGATAAGGCAAAGAAGAAACAACGTAATAGAGAAGCACAAAAGGCATTTAGAGAAAGGAAAGAGGCAAAGTTAAAAGAGTTGGAATTGAAATTAGAAGAATCAGAATTAAATAAAAAATCGTTATTCGATGAATTAGAAACTTTGAAAAAAATTAACACTCAACTAATATTTAACAGTCAACATCAAAAGCATAGTTTAGGCAATCAAAATGGAGATGCATCCAACATGCAGAAGTCATTTGGTAATGAACAAACTAATAACATTCAATACAACTCACACATAAATAGCACAAGTAGGTATACCTTCCCAACGGAAGATGAATTCTTTGAAAATATAATGCAAGGCAGACAAGACGGTTCGATAAGGGAAAAGGCTTTGTACAAAGATAATGCAAACGATCAATTATTAACTGTACCTGCTACTTGGGAATATCTACACAGTTTGACAGATTTTATGGAGTTTAATATTACTTACGTTATGGAAAATTTGAAAGGCCATGAAAAATGTCATGGACATGGAGCTGCATACAAGAAAGAAGTGATTGACTCGCTAGTAGAGAAAGCAATTGCAGAAGAATCATATTGAGTCATTTTAGAAAGATAATATATCTATAAATCTCTAAGAAAAATTAAATAAATATATAAATATATAAATATAACATTAAAAAAATACCAAAAAAAAAAAAATTTAAATCGTGTTATATATCTTATGAAGAGTGTAATGATCATGTTGATGGAGATGTAATTGAACTAGATTTGTGATCATGGTGGTGCTACTAGTGGTTGGATTTAATTATGTATTACTTTTAATATGTTTACCCGGCTTATACGCTAACGCGTAAATTTAAATTAAATCAATATTTACATTATAAAATCAGTTAAATGGTATTAAAAGATCTCTTGAAATATGTATATATTCTGTTGAAGTATACCAGTGAACAGCAACTAGGTATACTGGAATAATTAGATTGCGAGCTACTTTCCTTTTCCCTCAGAATGGATTACATGAATTTAGGTGTGCAGTCGAGAAAGACTGGGCTGAACGTGAAACAAGATATAGAGAAAGATGAATATAGTATGGAGAATATCGATGATTTCTTTAATGATGACAATGATACAACGACGATACTCAACAACAACAATAATAATAATAGTAATAATAGTAACAGCAGCAGTGGGCTGACTTCGAGGAGGTCAACGTTGTTACAGACGCAGAGTATACTTCCTCCACGAGTTGATAGTCAAGGTTTTAAAGTACCTAGTCATCCATCGATAAATATTACCTCGAGAAGGTCTTCACAATTGCATAGTTTCAATCATATTGATAATAATATAGCATCAGATAGAAATGTTAGTATTGATTTCGATCCCATTGTAGAAAATGAAGAAGTAGAAGAAGATATAGAAGAAGGAGAACCAAACATTTTTCTCCCTCAGAGGAAATATATTCCACAACATGAAGTAGATCAAGATTATACTAGAGATGAAGCATCAATACAATTGACACCAGAGAGGAAACATAGACAAGATTATAGAGATGTGCCTGATCTTATTGCAGATGATGAAAATGACGATGGAGACGATACAAGAAATGATACATCTTTTAACACATCCGAACATGCTATCTTAGAGGATGAATTGGATGACGACTTTGAATTGGTAAGTGAAGAAGATAGAGATTATGTAGATGGTGAAGCTTCAATGGATGATGGTGCTGGCTCAAACGATGATAGCAGTGATAGTGACGGTAACAGCGATAATGGTAATGATAGTGATCAGCATGATGTAGATGAATCTATATTAAAGGAACCACTACGATTATCAGGTAAATCTAAGTATACTAATAAAAAAAATACACATGCATTAGACTACTCAGACGATGATAATGATGATGATGATGATCAAAATTCAGATATTAATTCTGGGAGAATAAGAAAATCAACAAGAGTGAAAGTAGCACCATTGGAGTATTGGAGAAATGAAAAAATTGTTTATAAAAGAAAGTCAGATAAGCCTGAATTAGAAATAGAAAAAATTGTTACATTCGATCACGTAGATGAAGATGAAGCTGAAGCTGAAGCCAATAGAAGTAGCAGGAAGAAAAAGAAAATAGCCACAAGAGCAAGGCCGTACAATTATACCCCTACAGGTAAACCACGAGGTAGACCAAGAAAGCAACCAGAAACAACGACAATAAATTATTCGAATCCTAATATACATATGTTAGAAGAAATTGAATCAGGATCAGTTCCTAATGCACAATGGCTTAAACATGGTATATTTGAAGCTAACGTTAATATTAATGATACCGAAAAAAATGATGAAATTATAGCATTTGCACCGAATTTAGCACAATCTGAACAAGTAAAAGAAACCAAAGATGAGAATTTCTCTCTGGAGGTAATGTTTGATAAGCATAAAGAGCATTTTGCAAGTGGTATGTTAAAACTTCCGTTGCATTCAAGAAAGAAATTAAGTGATTCTTTCAATACTTTTATGACTTTTTATGTCATACAAGGTATAGTAGAAGCTACTATAGCTTCTAATAAATTTATTTTAACCGAAGGTTCAACTTTTCAAGTCCCTGCATTCAATGATTACAGTTTTGAAAATATGGGTAAAAATGAAGTGAAGATGTTCTTTGTTCAGGTTACGGTTTCTGACGATTTTCGCAAGAGTGTATCTCCATCTGAAGAAAATGACAATGACAATAATAGCAAAAAAGAACAACAAAAGGAAGAAGAAGATGATGATGATGATGACGAATTCAAAATCAGCAACCCTCCAAATAGAAAAGATAATAGACATGATAGGAGCTTGTCTACATCATCGAACGACTCAGGGTCTGATAGTAATATAAGTGTGTCTGAGATTTAGTATAATCAACAGAACTTTGTAACATTAATTAAAGAAGAAATAACTTATATTTATAAATTCATCTATTCGTTTATTTGTATTTACTAGTTTATTATAATAGTATTAGTAAATAGTCATATAATATTAATACAATTATTAGCACGCGAGTTACATAAAAATCGTTCATGATAATAATATTACTTTTATATAGTCTAGTATTTAAATTCTATAAAAATACGATATGTTTCTCTTAATTAATCGATACATCGTCCCCGTCATCGTCATCTATCTTCTCTGATAATTTCTTCATGCTTGCCAATTTTACTAATGGGGCTAATGAAATGTTAGGTTCTGCATAATCAGTAATAAATGGATCTTGTAATAATTCGCTAGCAGTTGCTCTATCCTCTGGATCAACCTTCAAACACCAATCTAAGAAATGGTTCATTACATCACTTAATGTATCAGGCTCCTTTAATTGTGGAGTACCATTTGTTGCGATTAAATATAATGCTCTTAAGGGAGTTTCATTCAAATATGGAGGTTCACCTTCAATCATTTCGATAATCATAATACCTAATGACCAAATATCCACTTTTGGACCATATTCTTTTCTTGAAACCACTTCAGGAGCCATCCAATAAGGTGTTCCTACCATTGTCGTTCTCTTTAGATTAATTTCATTAATTTGTGCACAGAAACCAAAATCAGTTAGTTTAATATCACCTTCCATTGAAAGTAAAATGTTATCAGATTTAATATCTCTGTGAATAACACCTTTTGAATGTAGAAATTGAAGACCTGCTAATGTTTCTCTTGAAACTGTACCAATTTGACCTTCCTTCAATATACAGTGAGTGACTACATCTGTTAAAGAACCACCTTCCATGTATTCCATAACTACCCATAGCTCACCTTTTAGCACATAAGAGTCTATAAAGTTAACAATATTTTTATGTTTACTTCCTCTCATAACTAAAATTTCATTGATAATCAATTCTTTCTTTGGTTGTTTTTCTAGATTCATTTGTTTGATAGCAACTAGTTCATCATTTTTAGCATCGTGACCTGTATATACACCACCTGAAGCACCTTGACCGATTTTAACTAAATGAGAATATATTTTACTTGGGTCACCTTCAGAAACAATTTCTGATAGTTTAGCATATAATAATTTTGTTGCCCTTTCTTTCTCTTCCCTTTTCTTTTCTAATGACTTACTACTTAACTTCCTAGAGGCATTTCTTGCAATATCATTTGGAGTAGTAGGAATGGGAGGCATTTTCTTCTCTACTTTATTATTTTCATTAATTTCGTCAAATTCTGTTGTTGGTGGAATTGGTGGTAATGGTTGATTTTCCTTCTTTAAGGTTGCGGTACGCGAAGGTAATCTAGAAGAAGATTGGCTTGAAGCTCTATTGATTTTTGGTGTTTGTATAGCGATTGAAGGTGTTACTGGAGATATTATAGGACTCTTTGATGCACTTCCAGGAGGTTTAGGAGCTGGTCTGCTCGGTATGAATTTCTCATTTGAATTAGATTTAGATGCTAATTGTAAATTTCCTATCAATGGAGATTGTTTAATATTAGGAGTTGATGCTGATGATGAAAATGGTTGAACATGAGGAGCAGGAGTACTTAAACTAGAAGGAGATTCGAATCTATTTACTGATGAAATTGAAGGTGTTCTGAATGACGATGCAGATTGATGATGATTCCCATTATTTGTACCTGGGATATTGAATGTCTTTAACACTTTATCCTCACCACTAGTTTCTGTGGCATCTTGATAGAATTTAACGATATCCATTACAGCTTGTAAATTTTGTTGTTGCTCTGTTTTTGAAATACCACTTGAAGTTAATAATCTTTCCCATTCTTCAGGTAAACCTGTGTATTCACCAGTTTTTGAATTTATACCAACATGATGGACATGTTTTGCATTATACGGTGTTGAAATTTTCACACTATTACCTGATTTTCTTTTTTCACCTTGCGAATTTCTTTTAATGTTATTTACAAATGATGAAAATACACCTTTCATCCTACTACCACTAGTTTTCCTTTTACCATAATCACTACCATTTGATGAATTTAGAGATGGCATTGACGAAGATGAAAGATTTGGTGATTGTGATCTTGGACTATTTGAAATATTTTGTTTCTTCGTTGAAGGATTTTTTGTTGTAAATGTTTTAAATGGTGTAGTGATTGTACTATTAGTTGAATTTGATTTTGGAATGGTTGGGATTTGTTTCATTATTGGTGTGGTTATATTTGCAGAAGCTTTTGAAATTGAATTATCATTCATTGTCGGTTTATTATTAGAAGATGATCCTCTATTTGATGTATTAATATCTATTGTTGAATCCATGATACTATTTGAGACAGTTGAAGTTTCTTGAAATGTAGAATTGAATTGTTGATCGAATGCAGATGCTCTTAATGTAGAATTTGTTGTATCATCAATAGTTGATGTTTCATTTATATCAGTGTTATGTATAAGCGTACTATTGGTAATCACATGCCCATTTCCATTATTACTATTGCTATTAGTATATATATTATTGTTGTTATCATTATCATTTTTCAATTCATCCATTACTTCTTTTTTAATAGTATCATTAATATGGTTGACTTGATAATCAGGAGTATCTGAAGAAGATATTCCGCTTAATACAGAAGAAGAAGAAACTCTTGTGAACTGAATTGGATCATCCAATGAGGTAGAATTCTTCAATACATCTGTTGCACCAGATAAGATCTGAGCGGGCAATCTCGGTGAAGCTCTTCCAGGATCCATTGATTTATAATTATTATTCTTGATTTTGTCATTACTACCACCACAACTACTACTACTACCACTACCACGACTACTATTAGGTTGCGTAGCAGCAACGACTTCGTCGTCAGTCATCATATCGTCAGCATACATCTCAATTGTATCATTGACATCCTCACGCATCTGATCTTCCAAATCAACAGAAGTCACTGATACTGGGACAGATACAACATCATCTGAACCCATATTGTTGTTAGTTTTGGTATCACTGTTTATTATGCTAGAATTGTTCTCTTCCACTCCTCCTGTTATCTCTCCTCCTTCAACCATTGAAGGACTAACCATATCAGGAACAAGAAATATACTGTATTAGAGAAATCAACCAGGGGAGACTTACTATTTGTATTAGTCAAAAATAATCAATCAACTAAAATTTTAAAAACGAGATATAAAATGTAAAGTAGATGATCTCGTAGTACGTTCCACAACAGAATTAAATATTATGTACGTATATATCTGAATTGACAACTAGTTCATACAGTGTTTATACTTCCTTATTTGCAATATATACTAACAATATACTAACCTAATTCACTATGCAATTTATTTCAATTCCAGTTCAATTTTCACTTCTTATTTTCATTTTCCAATTTTCACTTTTTTTGCTTTGAGGTTTTCCTTCCTTTGCTTTCTCGTTCAATGGGCCTCGGAAAGGCCCATTGAGGCAAAACATGAAAGGAGAAGCCAGAAAGTGCTGATTTGATCTACAAGAAAGTGAATAATATCGATGATAAATAAGATCTTTATAAGAGTAGGAAAACAAGAACAATTGGGATAATTGGTGGATGTGGGAACTAGTGGTTTGTTGTAGTTTATGAAGAAAGAAGAGCACGTTTTCGCGTTACAACTGGCTATTGTGACAGGTACAAAAAAACTGCCTCAAAAGGGAAACAGGGACATTTCAACTCAAAAGTCAAGATCCTATAGATTCTTTGGATTGGAAAGTGAAAAAAGTACTGAAGCTGACTTGTAGTTTGGACATGCTCCCTTGTATGGACTTGTTATTGTTGATGTTCATGAATTGGCGAAATTGATAAACATATTTGATTCTTTTGAGATAGAAAAGGAGATCATTACAACTACAAGGACTGTCAAGTTCGGTTCAATTAAGCAACATACACTGTCACGTGTATATCGTATCGTATCGTATCGTACTTTAACTCTATATATATATATATATATGCTATATATGTTATATGATATACACATCTCTTATGATAGTAAGAATGCTCCTGAACCTTCATTCATCGATTGTACAATTCTTGAACGCATGATGATAATATTTGAGTATTTTGGTAACTTCAAATAATTTGCACAAGTCATTACACTTGGTAAATATTCATCAGATGTGAATCCATCTTCTGCATGTTTTAATACTACTGTTAATTTTGGTTTTAAACTTTTGAATCCACCAATTGGTAGTTTTGGTGAACCTGTTAAAAATTGTATAAATAATCTTCTTTCATTTGCATTAAATTGTACCATAATTGAAATTAAATCGTGGATTATTTGAGAATCCATCGTATATCCGTGTTCTGCATTAATGCTTGCATATAACGTTTCTGAACTCCAATCTTCTTCTTCTTGTCCAAATAAATCAACTAATTCACTAGGGGATAGTATCAATAAATTCTTGTATGGGAAACATTTGGAAAATCCATCAATAAAACTTGCAAGTTGTTTACTTATTCCACTACCGATAGTTTGGTTAAGAACTTCTAAAATATAAGACTGAATATTATCGGTAGATATTGATATGGAATTACCATTCTCAATTAATTCAATATTATCATAACCAGGTAATACAAATGTTAATCCTAAATTATTGATTATTTCGTCATTTTCTTTATTATCGTATAAATATTTTAAAGAATATGATAATTGTTTATCAATAAATAATAATTTTTCTAAATTATTAAGAATATTTTTAGATTCAATTTTTTCAAAACTATCATTGCTCCATTCATGTGCTAATTGGAAAAACATCTTGTTAAAACGGAAATCTAATATTCTACCATCTAACATTGATTTAGCAATAAATTCACCTAAATATTTGAAAAGTTCTAAAATCCTAGTTGGATCAGAACAGGTAATAAGAGGTTTAGGAAACAACTCATTCAAAATGTATAAATTATCACTATTATTATTATTATTATCGTTGTCATCATCATAACGCCACATTGATAAAGATTTTTTAACAAATTCTTTGGACATGCTAGCATAAAATTCTAACGTTGGACCAAGACCGGTTCCTGCTTCATCAGTATATTCAATATCGATTAATGTTGGATCAGATCCGTAATTATCAATTATTTTAAGACCACTCATGAATAATTCATCACGCGATATACGTAACTTACGCTTTAAAACAGTACCTAGTTGTTGTAATGGATCTTCACTATTTTGCTCAATTTTCTTACCACTTCTATTTAACCAACGTTCGATTAAACGACCATAACCATAAGAGGTACATTGAAGGAAAAACATCCTAGTATCCAATGGGAAAATAAATGGATAGTTTCTAGTTAAGTGAATAACCCAGTCAGGTAAAATACCACTAGCAACAATTAATGGTTCATCTAACTGTCTAGATAATTTAGCACTTAATTTTGAATTAATAAATTTTTCATGTGGTAAATGAAAATTCCTAATAATTTTTAATAGTTGAAGTAAATTTTCAACAGATGACCATGATTTCGTATCAATATCGTTAGATGAAGGATATTCTGGTAATTTTTCAACCTTCGATACATTTTCATCTATTTTTTCATAATTAATGACTGGAGTTTCTATCCACATATCACTTAAACTCTTTCTATTCATTGTTTTCCAATTTTTATATACAGCACCAAATACAGTCTCATTTAAACTTATATCTTCAGAATTAATTGAAAATTTAAAATTAGTATTTTTGATATTATTTGAAGAAACGGCACTTGGTCTTGTGTTATTTCTTAGGCCAGGTAGCAATGATTCAATAAACATTGATTGAGTAATTTTGTGTCTTAGAAATTCATTCAAAGTGGACATAGATGCGATAGAATGTATAGAAACAACAATTGACCTTAGATTTGGACTTATCTCATCAGATTCTGCATCACCGCTATAAACCAATTTAACTTTGATCTCTTTACTTAGAGAAGATATACCACCTTCGTCACCCTGTAATCCACATTCTAAAATGGAAAAGGATTCAGTTTTGGATAAAGAAGATTGTAAAAGAAGGATTAATTGTTCTATTTTGCATTCGAATGTTATCATAAATACCCTTTCAATAGAAGAATTTATTGATGACTCGTTTGTTAAAATATTTTTCATTTCATTTAATAATCCAGATGAAATAAATTCATAACTTGACAAGATTGAATCATTAGAAAAAATTGCATTTCTAACTTGTTCCCAAATGTTTAGCCAATAGGCCTCTTCTGTGATACTAGTATCGACTTCTTTCAATCCTTCTACTAGGATATACAAATCTTTGAAGCTATCATTCTCTATATTATTTTCTAACTTTAAGTGAGAATATATGATATTACACAATTCCTTGCTCTTTAATTTTGAACTTTTTAAACGGTCAATTTTCAATATTTTAAAAATAATTTTCTTTGGTTTAACATAATCAGGTATGTTCATGTCATCAAACTCTAATTCATTAGTGTCAGAGTATGTTTCATTGTCATCAGATTCAACACCTTCATCTATATCCATATCGTTAGTTTCTTCGACTGTATCAAGTTTTTCATCAACAAGTATTTTATTCAAGTGTGTATGCAATACGTCAATGGATTCAAAAATACCTTCCTTTTTAATCGCAGTGACAAGTTCTGTTTCAAAGTTATCACAAAGGACAGATAGTATAGATAACATACCTAGTAATAGAAAACCTTTATCACTAGAGGTAACACTTTCCAAATTGAAAAATGAAGGTTCAAACAAGGAGACAATGTTAGTTTTAACCTTTAATGCAGTTGAATTGTTCATTTTTAATGTGGCTCTTAATAAGGCAACAGAAATATATTCTCTTACCTTAATATCTATTGTATTAGTGTATATATCTACTAGTATTGGTATCAAACTTTCCAGTTGTTCGTTTAGCTTCATTGAATCTATTTGATCATGGGCTTGAGCAGATATAGGTTCTGATAATGAGTTATTTTCTTCCTCTGGTAATAATACGACCAGAAAACGAGCAATTGAGATTAGTAAATTGTTTGGAACAAACATTAGAGTTTCACGTAAGGAAGCTTCTGGAGACTTGTTATAACTCTTAAAACATGCATTTAGCATATTTAAAACGTTTCCCGAATTCACCATGTAGTGTAATATAGTTTCTGATGATAAGACTACAGAAGAGAGAATATCTATGCACTTCAATTTATTTTCGACTGAAAAATCAGATGACGAAATTAATTCAATGGTACGATCTGTTAATTCTAATGTGAATAATTCATCGAAATTCACATGTTTTCTTAATCCTCCGCATATACCATATAAAGCATTTGTTGATTTAGTTAAAATATTTTCATCAGTAGAATTGATGAACACAGGCTGTAATATTGGTATTAATTCTTGAATTATATGGAAATCACTAAGTTTAATTTTAGCGCATGCATTCGCTACTATTGCGATAGATTTTCTTTGGGCATGAATAGTGAAAAAATCTAAATATTGTAAATAAATTTTTAAACCACCAGCTTCTAAAACATCTCTTCCTTGAATTCTTGAAATAAATTCTAAAGTTTCTAATACTTGTTCTGCTAAATCAATATAGCTTATTTCTTGTAATTTTCCTTGTAAAATACAAATAATATTTTGATCAATGGCAATTGGTATACAATCAGGATCTACTTCGATCAAACTATGTAAACAACGGCATGTCATTAATTGTAACTCTAATTCTTCTTGAAGCATTGGATTTGAAAAAATTGCCACTATACTTTTCAATAATTTTTCTACTGGTATAACTCTATCTGCTACAATTTGATTCATCATCAGTAATTTTTCTGAAAGTTCTCTTAAACTTTCTAAAGCAATGTATCTATCTTCTGATGCATTTGCCACATTTTCAATTAATTTACTCATTCTACTTATTGGACCTCCTTCACGATTATCACTTCTACGGAAACTGTTTGTCCCCATCATCGAAAATCCAGGAGGGAAAGCATCTCCAAAAATGGAATTAAAATTATGATTAGAACCACTATCAGAAGCATCGTCATTTTGTCTTGCATGTTCTAATCCTTGAGCAAAATTCTGCAACAATTCCTGGAATGAAATAGCTCTTCTACCTGAACGAGGATTAATCTCTTCCTCGTCTCCTTCAGCTTCTTCTCCATCCTCACCATGGATATCTTCATGCTCATCACCATAATCCATAGAAATATGTTCATCATCCTCGTCGTCATCACCATAATCATCACTATCATATCCATCGCCACCATCCCAGTGAGTAGCCGAATAACCATGTTCACTATGCTGTGAACTCAACACCATATCATCCTCATCATCCGATACACGACCATCTAGCCTTGAGCTATGATCAGAGTCCCCCTCGTCACTATAATGATTCATCTTCCACTAATAATAATATTTTTTACTTGCAATTCTAGCAAAAGTCCCAGTGTGTGTGTGTGTGTGCGTGTATTTCTCGCAAATATAGGTCACTATTCCTTCCCAACACACTATACCAGCTATCAGAACGGTTCTTTAATAAGATTCTCCTTTCCTTATAAGTAAAGGAAATACACTACAGCAAATACAACCTCTCTTGTAAAACAAAAATTAAAATACATTTGTCACCTTAACTTATATACTCTCTGGTTAAAACAAGTTCACCATTATCGCTTATCTCGCACTTCACGTGCGTATAACCTGCACATATTTTCTTCCCATTGTGAAAAATTTTAAAGCTCATCTCATCCTGGGATGGGAAGGTGTTGAGGTATAAGAGTGTCCTTTTTAATGGTGACTAATTGAGGTGTTGGAGTGTGATTCTTGGTTCTGGGAGTGGAGAGGATACAGTAGTTGATAACTATAATATACATTATAATTAGATTGAGAAAATGCCTAGATCCAAACGTTCTAAGCTGGTTACTTTAGCACAAACCGATAAGAAAGGTAGAGAAAATAAAGAAAGAATTTTTGATGAAGTTAGAGAAGCTTTAGATACTTTCAGGTATGTTTGGGTACTTTATTTGGATGATGTGAGAACTCCTGTATTACAAGAGATTAGAACTTCATGGACTGGTTCTAAATTAATTTTGGGTAAGAGAAAAGTGTTGGAAAAATCATTAGGTGAAAAAAGAGAAAGTGAATACAAAGATAATTTGTATCAATTGACTAAATTATGTAACGGTGTCACTGGTCTATTGTTTACAAATGAAGATGTTGAAACTGTAAAAAGTTATTTCGAATCTTATTCTAGATTAGATTATTCAAGACCAAATTCAAGAGCTCCGTTATCATTCACAATTCCAGAAGGTATTGTTTATTCTCGTGGTGGACAAGTACCAATTGAAGATGATGTTCCAATGGTTCATTCTCTAGAACCAACTTTAAGAAATAAATTTGAGATTCCAACAAAGATTAAAGCAGGTAAGATCACTATCGATGCTCCATATGTAGTTTGTGAAAAGGGACAAAAAATTGACGTTCGTCAAGCTTTAATATTAAAACAATTCGGTGTAGCTGCATCAGAATTTAAAGTCAAAGTATCAGCTTATTACGATAATGAATCATCTACTGTAGAAAAAGTTGATATTAATATTGAAAAAGAAGAAGATTAATTTAATAATAAAATAAAATAAAAGATTTATATTCTATAGATTGTTTTTTAATTAAGAACAAAGAACAAAAAAATGTATCCTAAAAGATAAAAAGCATAACTATCATTTCTGTATAATAAAATAATTCAATTCATTTTTATATATATATTTATATTTTTTGAGAGGAGGGTTTTTTTCTTTTTTTTTTTATTTAGTATTAATATGTACATATAATATTTTAATTCCTACAATGATTAAAATAAATTGAATGCAAGCTAACTATTGATCGAATGTATGTGTTAGTGTATAAATGAAATGGAATTGTAAAAAATTTAATCATTTTTTTTCGTATCTGGAATTTCAATTTCTTCATCAGTATCACTGTCACTTCTTTCATCTTTTTCAATTCCTAACCATAAAATTCTATAAAGGATTCTGATAATTAATATTAACCAATAAATATTGACTAATTGTAATCCGAAGATTAAAACGAATACAATTGGTAATGAAATCCAACATTTATATTGTTGAGTAGCGAAATTTAAAATAAAAGTACCTTCTGTACGAAATTGAGTTAAAACAGACCATAAAATTTTAATATTAATATAATGACGTAAATAAACCCATAAAACGACAAATGAACCAAATACAATTGCAGTATGTTCATACTCCAAATAATTACTAGTTTTTGATAATGATAAGAAAAAATCTGAAATATCCATTGTGACATAAATTGCTAATCCCATTTTTGTAAAATGAAAAACGTATGATGACCAAATTAATAATAAAGTTACAATATGATGAAAAATCAATTCTCTACGATCTTTTCTTGGTTTTTCTAATTGTAATACTAATACACAAGCTTGTTGCGCCCAAAAAGATGATTGACCTAAGTAAAATATTTTATAAACGTAAGAATTGTATAAATCTGGATACGTTTTATACATTGTTTTTGTTTCAAATAACCAAAGATCTGAATTGTACATTATATACAATCCGAAGGGACCTGAGATACCGTAATAAAAAAGAGAGTAAACTTGTTCCATCATTCTTTTAATTCTATGTTGTGATTTAATCTTAAAAATGTTAATTGTTATTGGTTTAATTATAACATCCATACAAAATTCTCTTAAGAAAGTGAAAAAAATCATATAAAAAAACACAAAGGAAATATCTTTAATACCTTTACCATAATTGTCAGTATCACCGATTTGATAAGAAATTGAAATGAATTGATGTAATGGATTTGATTCAGTTAAATTCCCTGATGTGAAATAACATGAATACGAAATGAATAATATAACCAACGGAGTTAACCAAGTATGTCTGTAATTCATTTCTCTGTATGAAAGCCAAATCTTATTGAGCAAATCTAAATCATTCCCTGAATCGTTACATAAAACTTTCATTCTTTGTTCTGCTGCCACCCTTGATTCAACAGTTTCTGACATCGTGCCTAAACTAGGTATCGTGTCACCCAAAGCGATCTTCCCGACAGAAGAAGTTCTTCTGGGTCTAGTCTTTGGACTATTGCTACTCACACTCATATTACTTATACTATTACCACTTGCACTTGCAGTTGAATTGGCACGAGACTTGGTAGATCCATACAAAGAAGACATTGCAACTTATAATATACGCCATAAACTTTCCAGACCCCACACGTTTCCTAACCAGCTAAACTAGACTGTTCCCAATCTTCAATCCTCAGAACACAGGTATAAAGAAGAATCCTTTAATTTATTCCTTCTCTTCTCTTCTCTTCTCTTCTCTTCTCTTCCATCTCTTCATGGTTCATGATCCATTACAATGAGATTCACAACAAAACAAATCCTCTTTTGTTTGTTTCTCTCTCTTCTCGCTGGGGGCAAAACCACTAAAATAATTTCAGGGAGCAGGGCACGTGATGGGTGTTAAATACAACAATATATGTGATAAACCATTGATATATGATAGACCATTGACCAATACAGTACAATAGACAATACTACCACTTCTTATGATATATATTTGTATAAGTAGATGTGTCTATTTACTTGTTTTGTCCCTTTTCAATGAGAATAAGTGGGCTTAAACTTCCTAGTCCCCATCCTTCAAATGGGGTCTCTTTTGAAAAATTACAATTATTTAAGTGATAAAATTATAAAAGAGAGTGGAAACTAGTAGTTTTTAGGATAGTTTAGGATAGTCTGTTCATAAGAGGAGGAAGGTAGTTAAGTGTGTTATTTAGTGACAGTTTCTGTTTTAATAAGTAAAATTTTTTATTGCGATGACTAAGAAGATTCAAGTGAGAAAGACTATTTTGAAAGCTACAGATGCTAAATTAAGAAATGATAATTGGCAATATATTTTAGAAGTTTGTGATTTAATTAAAGAAGATCCTGAAGAGTGTGGGGATGAAGCTATTCAAGTTATTGAAGAAAGGTTGAGACAGAATGATGCTAATGTTATATTGAGAACTATTTCGTTAATTTTGTCAATAGCTGAAAATTGTGGATCAAGAATTAAACAAAAAATTGATTCAAAATCTTTTACATCTGTATTAAATGATATTATTGAAAATCATTCTATTCATTTGGTTGTTAAACAAAATTTGATTCAATTGATTAAACAATTAAAAGATTCATTTAAAGATGATCCTTCTTTACGTTATATCAATGATCTTTATAAGAAAATTAAATCAAATAAAAAATATTCAAATTTATTTGTTAAAGATTTAGAAAAATCGGATAATAGTTATATTTCAAGTAATATCACTTCCCCTATTGCTGATAAACAAAAAAATGAAGATGAAGAATATGAAAAGGCATTGAAGTTATCATTAGAAGAATATGAAAATAAAAAGCAACAGCAACTGCAAGTACAAGTACAACAGCCACAGCCACAGGTTCAACAAGTACAGCAAGTACAACAACCACAACAGGAAACACCAAGGATTATTAGAAAAGTTAGAGCAATGTATAACTTATCAGCAACTGAAGAAGGAGAATTATCATTTAGAAAAGGTGATATTATCACAGTATTAGAACAAGTTTATAGGGATTGGTGGAAAGGTACTTTACGTGGTAAAATAGGTATCTTCCCATTGAATTATGTTACTCCAATAACTGATCTAACAGGTAATGAATTGGCAAAAGAAACTGAATTGGAAAACCACTTATTTTCTCAAAAAACTAAGATTGATCTATTACAAAATACGTTGAAATCTTCAATGAACAATATTAATGATACAACTAACGATATAACACAAGATTCACAAGTAAATGAATTATATGGCTCGGTGACACCATTAAGACCACAGATTGCAAAAATGATAGGTAAATATTCTCAAAAAAAGGATGATTTAACTTCTCTACGTCAAATTTTGGCAAGTGCAGAATCATCATATAGTCAACTAATAGATCGTGCTGCAAATGCATATGTGCCTCCAACACCTACAGTACAGTACACATACACACAATCTCAACAACCACCAAATGTCATGTCACCACCCCAACAACCACAACAACAGCAACAACAAGTATATCAACAACCTACAAATCCAAATTATAACAACGGTTACAATATAACCCAACAAAATCAACATGTATCAAATACGGCTGCACAAACACAGACACTTCAATCTCAAGGACAAACATTTTCCAATCCACAACCATATATGCAAGTAAATTACCAACACCAACAATCACAAGCACCACCGCCAATGCCACCATCGCAGTTGCAACAACAACAGATGCAACAACAGCAGATGCAAGGATATGCTCCTCCTTATCCTGTCAGTAATCAACCAACTGGTTTATAATAATGAGAATCTACTTGCATAGTTCATAAGAAGTTATTAGTTAAGTGGTATAATGAGAATGAATGATGTTTGCTATATATATATATATATTATTAATAGATGAACATATTGCATAAATATTATACTTAAAGATAATTTACTAATAGTAACTTCTTTGTATAAAAAGACAGAGTCTATGAACAAGATATTAAGTCATGATTAATGATGCATTCTAATAATTTATAAGGCATTAAATATTGCTCTATAGGATACAGATCTTTAAGTTATTCTGTATCTCCCTTTAAATATAATTTATAAAAATGATAGGTTATCTTAGAATTTAAATATGCACATCAGGTAAGAATAACTACTCATGTATATTTACTAGCCATTATGCATACATTTAGCATATATATATATATATATATATATTTCTTTTTCATGTGTGCTATTGTAAAATATTTGTGTCACATCAATTTGATGTCATAGTTTATATATATTTTTGTGAACTCATACACTATTCGATTTCTAGGATCGTATATGTATTTTAATGTCTTTATATTATGCTTTATTTAACAATTATCATAAAATGTTTGGTTTTTTTTATATTTATTAATATTATTTAATTATTTACATCTTTAATTAAAGTAAACAACTTCTATATGACACATTGTACTCCGAAAACTTCGAAACCAAACAAAACAATAAAAGATTGGGCAACTTTCTTGGAGAGATGTAAAGAAATCTTTACTAAAGATGATTCCGAACAATCAAGATGGAGAGAACCTAAGAAACCAAGAATCAATACTTGGCAAGATAAGCTACAACGTTTTTTCGATAAAGTTGGTGATAAATACAATTTAAGACGTTATGTTGGAAAGAAACATAGATACCGTTTCTGGAAAAATAAAGAAGATGTATGGATTGCTATTCAAACAGGTGACCCATATATCTGTGAGAAAGAAACCTTATTTACCCAAAGATTAGACGAATTGGGGTTTTG